>JARKHS020022617.1:0-141199 GCA_030143305.2 Amblyomma americanum
GAACGCTCGTGCTTGGTGCGCTCGCGCTTGGAACGCGAAGAGGACGAAGTGCGTTTCTGCGGCTGGGCTTCGCGTGCCCGGTTGTTCGGCTGCGTGGCTGTAAGCTGTTTCCCTGTAAATATATTTTTCCCTTTTGGTGTGCACATCTTCACGTTACATTATTGGTGTGAGGTGCTGGGTACAGCCACAGCAAGCACGGAACTTCGCAGCGGTCGTCAGCTCGCCGGCTCTTCAACCATGACCAGCGAAGGGGCCGCTCCGTCGGCGTCCGCCAACCCGGCGTTCATCATTGCCCATCCGAGAGATCCTGGGACCTTCAACGGAACGGACGGCGTCGACGTGGAGGACTGGCTCGCAATGTACGAGCGCGTGAGCACACACAACAGGTGGGACCCGACCCTAAAGTTGGCCAACGTCATCTTCTACCTGACGGGCACTGCCAGGGTATGGTTCGAGACCCACGAGGATGAACTCACCAGCTGGGATCTCTGCAAGCGCAAGCTTTGTGACCTGTTTGGTAAGCCATTCGGGCGTCAGCTCGCTGCGAAGAAGGAGCTCGCATGCCGTGCACAAACGTCCACAGAGTCCTATGTATCATACATTCAGGACATATTAGCTCTCTGCATGAAAGTCGACGCCACTATGTCAGAGTGCGACAAAGTAGGTCACGTGCTCAAAGGCATCGCAGATGACGCCTTTGACCTTCTTGTATACAAGGACTGCGGAACGGTTGACGCAATCATCAAGGAATGCCGCCGGTTCGAACAAGCGAAGAGCCGCCGAATTTCTCCGCAGTTCACGCGGTTGCCGAATACGACTGCGACGTCGTCCTGTGTAGACTCGACTCCACCGAGCCGTCTGCCGACATCTGAGAGCCTGACACGACTTGTGCGCCAAGAAGTAGAGGCAATGTCCCCCGTTGCGTTTCATCCACCCGCAACAGACAGTACTCCAGCAGTATCCCTTATACAGGCTGTCGTTCGCAAAGAATTTGCCAATCTTGGGATTCAACCTGGTTGCTCAGTTAGTGCCCCATATGCTCGCCGCATGTCCCCGGAGCTCGGTTCTGAACGTGCATACTACCCTCGACGCAGCCGCAATCCAGATGAATGGAGAACACCTGATGACAGGCCCATCTGCTTTAACTGCTCCCGAGTTGGCCACATATCTCGACACTGCCGAAGCCGTCCGTCCTCGACCTACAGCCGCTACCCGCCGGGTTCTGCATATTCCCGCCGCTCTCCCTCGCCCTCGGAAACGACCTCTTCTGGCCACCACGCTCAGACCCCGCTTACCAACCGTTCGTCGTCACCTCAGCGCCGTCGATCTCCATCGCCCCGACCTCGCCGCCCTTCGTCGCCGGCCCCATATGCCCGCTCCCGGTCGGAAAACTGATGGCTGCAGCGTCTGGGGGTGATGCTGCTCTGACGGCCCGACCAGAAAACCCTCCTTTAACTCTTCATGCTCATCGGAACATCCTTAACGTCGACGTGGACGGGGTCCCTGTTACCGCTCTGATCGACACTGGAGCGCACGTCTCAGTCATGAATGCTCGTCTTCGCCGTCGCCTAAGGAAAGTGCTCACTCCTGCCCCCTCAACTGTGGTCCGTGTTGCAGATGGCGGTATGTCTATTGTCGTCGGAATGTGTACTGCTCGTGTTTCAATAGCCGGCCGCCATACTTCTGTGCTCTTCACTGTCCTCGAACACTGCCCTCATGACATCATTCTCGGCCTTGACTTTCTCACCGACCATTCCGCCCTGATAGATTGCGCCACAAGCATCGTTCAACTCGCTCTACCTGTTCCTTCAGAGCCACCGGATCCAATTGTTCACCGACTGTGCACCGCCGACTTTGTCCGCCTGGACCCCGATGCCGCCACTTATGTCCGTTTCTCCTCTGTCCCGCCAGTTCCCGATGGTGACTACATCATTACTCCGGTTCCTGATGTGCCCTTTACACGCAGTGTTGCCCTTGCGCATACAGTTGTCACGATGTCGGCAAATCAAGCGTCCCTTCCGGTTCTCAACTTTGCCTCTTACGTTCAGCCGCTCCCACAAGGTATGTCGCTCGCCACGCTGTGCCCTGCTGCCGAATGCGTCGTATCGGCGGTGAGAAGCGTCCCACCCTCGTCGAACTGCCGCGACTCTGACGTCCCACCGCCTGATGAATATGCAAAAATGATTGCTGCTGACCTCTTACCAGGGCAAGCTCACGACCTTCGGTATCTTCTGTCGTCTTTTCGCGACATCTTTGACTTCGATGACCGCCCTTTGGCTCGAACATCTGTGGTCACGCATCGCATCAACACCGGTGACGCAGCTCCTATTCACAGACGACCCTACAGAGTGTCCAGTACAGAACGCACCATCATACAGCAAGAGGTGGACAAGATGCTCAGTAAAGACATCATAGAGCCCTCGTCGAGCCCTTGGGCCTCACCAGTTGTGCTGGTTAAAAAGAAGGACGGCAGCTGGCGCTTTTGTGTTGATTACTGGCACCTAAACAACATAACAAAAAAAGACGTCTATCCACTCCCAAGAATAGACGATGCTTTGGACTGCCTTCACGGAGCCAAATTTTTCTCTTCAATGGACCTTCGGTCCGGGTATTGGCAAATCTCTGTTGATGACAATGACCGCGAAAAGACGGCATTCGTCACACCGGACGGCTTATATCAGTTTAAAGTTATGCCATTCGGTCTCTGTAATGCGCCAGCTACCTTCGAAAGAATGATGGACTCCTTGCTTCGCGGCTTTAAATGGTCCACATGTCTATGTTACCTCGACGATGTTGTGGTTTTTTCGCCCACGTTTACCACGCACCTCGAAAGACTGGCGAGCATTCTTTCTGTCTTCCGTAGAGCCGGGCTACAGCTCAATTCGTCGAAATATCAATTCGGTCGCCGCCAACTCACCATTCTCGGACATCTAGTCGACGCTTCTGGCGTCCGCCCGGATCCTGTTAAAGTTAAAGCCGTCAAGGACTTCCCTATTCCCCAGTCGTCTACGGATGTGCGCAGCTTCGTCGGCCTCTGCTCGTACTTCCGCCGTTTCATCAAAAATTTTGCCGGCACCGCTCGCCCCCTGACCGACCTTCTAAAGAAAGACACCCCTTTTACCTGGGGCCCTGCCCAAGAGGAGGCCTTTTCTTCGCTAGTCGACTTACTCACCTCCCCACCTATTCTGGCCCATTTTGATCCGTCGGCCCCGACTGAAGTTCGCACAGACGCCTGCGGTTATGGGATTGGCGCCGTGCTAGCCCAACGTCACCAAGGGCAAGAACGCGTTATTGCATATGCCAGCCGCCTCCTTTCTCCAGCTGAGCGAAATTACTCAATTACAGAGCGCGAGTGTCTAGCTCTTGTTTGGGCTGTAGCTAAGTTCCGACCGTACCTGTTTGGCCGTCCATTCTCCGTAGTGACCGATCACCACGCCCTTTGTTGGCTGTCTTCACTGAAAGACCCCACAGGCCGGCTCGGACGTTGGACGTTGCGCCTCCAAGAGTATTCTTACACTGTTCATTACAAGTCAGGGCGTCTCCATCAAGACGCCGACTGCCTGTCTCGGCACCCTGTAGAGCCGCCTGATCCTGGAGACAACGACCTCGGCCCGTGCCTCTTCGCTATCTCCGATCTGGTTAACATCGCGGACGAGCAGCGACAAGACTCTTCCTTGCGTATTCTCATTGATCGCCTCAACTGTGCCAGCCGAGATCCTTCATTGCAACTGTTCGTTATTCAGGATGGCGTCCTATACCGCCGCAACCTTCGTCCTGACGGACCTCCGCTCCTGCTAGTCGTTCCCCACCGTCTCCGTTCATCTGTCCTAGCGGAACTACACGACCTACCGACCGCAGGCCACCTCGGCGTCTCCCGCACATACGATCGGGTCCGACGCCGCTTCTTTTGGCCTGGTCTGTACCGCTCTGTTCGGCGTTACGTTGCCTCCTGCGACCTCTGTCAACGCAGGAAGAGACCATCAACGTTGCCTGCTGGCCTTCTACAGCCTATTGACGTACCTCTCGAACCATTCTACCGTGTTGGACTCGACCTTCTCGGACCTTTTCCGACGTCCTGCTCCGGCAACCGTTGGATTGCTGTCGCGACCGACTATGCGACCCGGTACGCTATCACGCGTGCGTTACCAACAAGTTGCGCAACCGATGTCGCCGACTTCCTATTGCAGAACGTAATCCTTCACCACGGCGCTCCACACCAATTGCTGACGGACCGCGGCCGCTACTTTTTGTCCCGAGTAGTTGACGATATCCTCCGGTCCTGTGGCACGCAGCATAAGCTCACTACAGCTTACCATCCCCAGACGAACGGGCTTACCGAGCGCCTCAACAGGACTCTGACCGATATGCTATCCATGTATGTCTCGCCCGACCACCGCGATTGGGACGTTGCCTTGCCTTATGTAACATTTGCTTATAATTCGTCGCGGCATGATACCACCGGCTATTCTCCTTTCTACCTTCTGTTTGGTCGGCATCCTGCGCTGCCATTGGATACATTACTACCGAGTTCTACTGCCTCGACCTCAGAGTATGCACGTGACGCCATCTCCCGAGCAACTATGGCCCGTGAAATCGCCCGAGACCGGCTCACCGCATCTCAGACCTACCAGAAGTCAGTTTACGACCGCCGGCATCGCCCAGTACACTATCCGCCGGGCTCACTCGTCCTCTTTTGGTCTCCTTCTCGCCGTGTAGGTCTCTCTGAGAAACTTCTACGTCAGTACAGTGGCCCTTATCGAGTTCTCCGTCAGGTGACCGACGTGACCTACGAGATTACACCTCTTCATGCTCCGACGTCGTCCACTAGCCCTTTGACTGACTTCGTTCATGTAGTCCGTCTCAAACCGTACCACACGCCTGCTACATCATCCACTTAGCACCGGGACGGTGCTTTTGCCGCCGGGAGTTATGCTACGGTTGTGCTTGTGCTTGGAACGCTCGTGCTTGGTGTGCTCGCGCTTGGAACGCGAAGAGGACGAAGTGCGTTTCTGCGGCTGGGCTTCGCGTGCCCGGTTGTTCGGCTGCGTGGCTGTAAGCTGTTTCCCTGTAAATATATTTTTCCCTTTTGGTGTGCACATCTTCACGTTACAATATTAAACAAATTCTTGTCAAATACAAACTCTCCTTTTAGATTCTTCAAATAAGTGCACAACGTGCGAGGATGTGGCAGGGGAAGAAACCCATTTTCAGAAAGAAATGTGTACACCGATGTCGATTCTATCTTAAGCAGCATGCTTCGTGCATGATGGCCCTAGCTGCCTATGTGCCATTAAATTAAACACAAACAAAAAAATCTCACCGTCCAGGCACCGCTAACCTTTCCGCGTTACCGGGTTGGAATATATAAATCCCTTAGAAGCCTATTCCCTTTCTCACTGCACACAGTCACTTTAACGTAACACTACAGTTGGTACAGATACCGGGTAACGGTGCTATGCGAACTCCTTTGGTCCTGCCGCACCACCCAGCTTTATTGCGGTTCAAACTTCCAGTCTAGGCAGGGTGCCTTCTGGCGCCCTCCTTGTGTGCAATCGAAGAGGAGGGAAATGAAGATCGCAACGGACTCCTGAGCACTGTGTCATTAAGCTTAAGCACATCATCATCATTAACATCATAATCATCACTAGGCACCTGGATACAACAATTTGGTTCGGTCCTACAAGGCGTCAGCCATTCTACATTCTTTGACCTTGAGGTCAATTTTTCATGTACCCTCATTGTGGACTCACAAGAAAAGAGGATGAAAACTCTGTGGCGATCAAGTTGATTGATTTGGAAGAATTGTGATAGGATTCCTTTCTACATTCTCTCCCTTTGAGCTATCGTTCTGCAAAGCATGAAATGTACCGCTACGAGTGGTGCCACACCTTGTGACGTCATTAAGACACTATCAGCATTATAACTCAATCACTGAACCTTCACTGTCATTGCCAAGTTGCTATCTCCGGTGTTGTTTTTAACAGGCGCTTCATTATAACGAGTGTTTCGATATAGCCGGTATTAAGCAGGTGGAAGGTGGATAAGTGTCAGGTGGTAGGTGGAGAGCGGAAAGTCTACCTAAACTCAATTTGTCACCTTCCACAGTGGGCAGGTGAAGGCTTCGCACAGACACCGAGAGAGCTTCATCGTTCATGGCACCACTAATGCACTTGCAGTAAAAACAGATCGAGAGGATCTATTATGTATGCATGGTTGTATAGAAAATGCCGCTTCTATATCTTTTTTAATAAAACAACAGCATCAGGAGATTGCCGTACCTGACCACATGAGTCGTTTTGGGACAAGCCCCGTGCCATGAGCCACTGCCGTCATGAAATCGCAGTGCTCTTCGAGGTGTTTTCTCAACACTTCTACGCCTTGGTAGCCTTGGCAGCTTGAACTCCAACTCATGTAACAACCACAACAAACTAGCCCAAGGGCAAGTATCAGTATCAGAAGTTGTAGCGTCAGGAAAACAAATGTATAAAAAAACAGTTCTCCATATCAATATTTGTGCCTCTGCCCCATGGTAAAAGATTGTTAATTAATTGGCATCGTGATGTAAACGGGCTCTTAAACACTGAAGCGTTATTATATGCGCCTCAGAGGAACGCAATTGGTATGCTCAATTACCGTCACATTGACATACCAACCTGATAGTTGTACTATCAGCTGGAAATTCGAGCGGCAGGCCAACAAGTTCTGTTAAGCTCTTGCGCTTTTTTGAATTTCACTTGGTAGCCCCAACTTCATTCAAGAACCCGTCGTGCCCTGGCCTCGAGCATTCGAGGCCAACCTGGGCTCACTCAGCCAACGGCAGCGATTTATTATCGCAGCCTTCCATTCCCGTGGTGGTGTTTTTATGAACACCTCTACGGTATGGTTGCTTGTACATTGTTCAGAGACCAATATATTGTTGCATGGTCTGGCGTGTGGCCCCGATAACCATTTCGATACAAGAAAACTTCGACAGATGGACTTTGTAGCGATTTCAAGACCGAATTTTAGTTGTTTGAGAGTACACGAGGAACAACTAAAAGCTATTTTTATTCGAATACATTGATTCCTAGGAAGTGTGTAGTTTACCAGTATTCATTCAGGAACGATGGTGGTCTTTACTGATTAAAATACTGCAGCGATGGCGTAGAGGTAGAACATCCGCCTCGCGTGCAAGAGGACCGGGGTTCAAATCCTGGTGCCGCGCAATTCTCCACCGGGTTTAAAAAAAAAAAAACCGCGTGTCGATGGAATTGCATTACCAGGCCTGGAGTGCGGCCTGATCTCGGTGACCAAAACCGACAACGCACTCCCTCACCAGAGCAGGATTTGGCCACCCTGGTGTAGTACTTGGCCACAACCTTCTATGATCAAACCAATTAACCCTCGGCCCTCAGTCCCCAGCGGCTGCAGAGCAACTGACCACGGCGGCGGTCAGACCTGTGACGCAGCGGAGGGTGCTAAGAATCTCTGGCTCCGGACAGGCCGCCATTGGAATCTGAACCTGGCAACGTTGAACGCTAGAACTTTAGCTAGCGAGGCTAGCCTAGCAGTGCTGTTTGAGGAAATAGCGGGAATTAAATGGGATGTGATAGGGCTTAGCGAAGTTAGGAGGACAGGTGAGGCGTATACAGTACTAAATGACGGACACATACTGTGCTATCGCGGGTTAGAGGATAGACGAGAACTAGGTGTGGGTTTCCTCATTAATAAGGATATAGCTGGCAACGTAGAGGAGTTCTACAGTATTAACGAGAGGGTAGCAGCTATAGTAATTAGGCTGAATAGGAGGTACAAGCTGAAAGTGGTGCAGGCCTACGCACCCACGTCCAGCCATGATGACCAGACCGTTGAAGGCTTCTATGAGGACGTAGAATCAGCAATGAATAGAGTAAAATCGCAGTACACTGTACTGATGGGCGACTTCAATGCGAAGGTGGGCAAGACGCAGGCTGACGACCACGCGGTAGGTGACTATGGGATAGGCTCTAGAAATAGCAGGGGAGAGTTATTAGTCGAATTCGCGGATAGAAATAATTTACGGATCATGAATACCTTCTTCCGCAAACGAGAAAAAAGGAAGTGGACCTGGAAGAGCCCCAATGGTGAGGTTAAAAATGAAATCGACTTCATACTATGCGCTAAACCTGGCATCATTCAGGATGTGGCCGTCCTCGGAAGGGTGCGTTGCAGCGACCATAGAATGGTAAGGTCTAGAATTAGCTTAGACTTGAAGAGGGAGCGGAAGAAGCTAGCGAAGAAGAAGACCATTAACGAGTTAGCCGTAAGAGGGAAAGCACAGGAGTTTAGGATAGCGCTGCAAAACAGATATTCGGCTTTAACTGAGGAAGATGATCTTGACGTTCATTCAATGCACGATAACCTGACATCAATAATTACGGAGTGCGCAGTAGAAGTAGGCGGTAGGACAGTTCGAAAAGATACCGGGAAGCTATCTCAGGTGACGAAAGATCTGATTAAGAAGCGCCAAAACATGAAGGCATCTAACACTACCGATAGAATAGAGCTAACGGAGCTATCAAAGTTAATAAATAAGCGCAAGGTAGCCGACATAAGGAAGTTTAATATGGAGAGAATCGAGCATGCTATAAAGAGTGGAGGTAGCCTAAAAACAGTGAAGAGGAAACTAGGCATAGGTAAAAACCAGATGTATGCATTAAGAGACAAGCAGGGCAATGTCATTAGCAATATGGATAAGATAGTTAACGTAGCCGAAGAGTTCTACACAGACCTGTACAGTAGCCAATGTAATCAGAGCGCTAATGAGAAAGACAGCAGTGCACAGCAATGCGTCATCCCGCCAGTAACGAAAGATGAAGTAAAGAAAGCCTTAGATGCAATGAAAAGGGGAAAAGCAGCTGGGGAGGATCAGGTAACAGCAGATCTGTTGAAGGATGGAGGGGACATCGTGCTAGAAAAACTAGCCACCCTGTATACGCAATGCCTTAAGACCTCGACTGTACCAGAAGCTTGGAAGAATGCAAACATTATCTTAATTCATAAGAAGGGAGACGCCAAAGACTTGAAAAATTACAGGCCGATCAGCTTACTATCCGTTGCCTACAAAGTATTTACTAAGGTAATCGATAATAGAGTCAGGGCAACGTTAGACTTTAATCAACCAAATGATCAGGCAGGCTTTCGTAAAGGATATTCCACAATAGATCATATTCACACTATCAATCAGGTGATAGAGAAATGCGCAGAATATAACCAACCTCTCTATATAGCTTTCATTGATTACGAGAAAGCATTCGACTCAGTGGAAACCTCAGCAGTCATACAGGCATTGCGTAATCAGGGGGTAGAAGAGCCTTATGTCAAAATACTGGAAGATATATATAGCAACTGCACAGCTACTATAGTCCTCCATAAAGTCAGCAATAAAATTCCAATAAGAAAGGGCGTCAGGCAAGGAGACACGATCTCGCCAATGCTGTTCACCGCATGTTTGCAGGAGGTTTTTCGAGGCCTGAATTGGGAACAGTTGGGAATAAGAATAAATGGAGAATACCTAAATAATCTGCGATTTGCTGATGACATTGCCTTGCTGAGTCACTCAGGAGGTGAACTGCAAATCATGATCAACGAGTTAGACAGGCAGAGCAGATCGATGGGTCTAAAAATTAACATGCAGAAAACCAAGGTAATGTTCAACAGCCTAGCAAGGGAACAACAGTTCACAATTGGCAGCGAGAGCCTAGAAATTGTGCCGGAATACGTCTACTTAGGGCAGGTAGTGACAGCTGATCCGGATCATGAGAGGGAGATAACTAGAAGGATAAGAATGGGGTGGAGCGCATATGGCAAATTCTCGCAGATCATGAGTGGCAGTTTACCAATTTCCCTCAAGAGGAAAGTGTACAACAGCATAATCTTACCGGTACTCACCTACGGGGCAGAAACGTGGAGGCTAACGAAAAGAGTTCAGCTTAAGTTAAGGACAACGCAGCGAGCCATGGAAAGAAAAATGATAGGTGTAACGTTAAGAGATCGGAAGCGGGCAGAGTGGGTGAGGGAACAAACACGGGTTAATGACATCCTGGTCGAAATCAAGAGAAAGAAATGGGCTTGGGCAGGGCATGTAATGCGAAGGCAAGATAACCGCTGGTCTTTAAGGGTAACTGAGTGGGTTCCAAGAGGAAGTAAGCGTAGCAGGGGGCGGCAGAAGGTTAGGTGGGCGGATGAGATTAAGAAGTTTGCAGGCAAAGGGTGGATGCAGCTGGCAAAGGATAGGGTTAATTGGAGAGACATGGGAGAGGCCTTTGCCCTGCAGTGGGTGTAGTAAGGCTGATGATGATGATGATGATGATGACTGATTAAAAAATTAATGATTTCAAATTGGTAATTTTCCGCAATCTCTTCAATCAAACGAGCATTGAGAAAGAAGCAATTAACTGAATCCGGATCACCACATGGGTGTGGAAATGTGCTTTCTGGCTTCAAGTATACGCGCAAAAAAATCTGTCCTCTAATATTTTCAGTTTCGCTATGAAGATCGCTTGCGATGGCGACATCTGCCTTTTATACTGGACAATTTTCCAGATTTAGGTTAGAGACATTGAGGATCATACTAAACAGCGTGTATGTCGCGGTCATCCTTGTGTGCAGTGGACAATATGGCGCTGTGGACGGTGGATAGAGGAGAGCCAACCATAGCTATAGGAATGCTTCAGAGAGGCCATGCTGCAAGACTGCACCAGAAGCGGCGCGGCCAGCGCGCCAATGTACATATTGCTACGCTACTAACTACTCTAGTGGCGCCATACAGCGGCTAAACTGCATTTCCTGGCAGTTGGCAAGCATTGAGCCATCTCGGGGCTAGATGCTTCGTCTTCATCATCTCTCGTGCTGCCTGCTGCCTTGCGCGTTCCAACGTCTTGCGCGTCTAATTAAAGCAAGCAAACCAGCCCTGCTTACGTCAACCGTTTCTCAGTGACATATTTGGTGGAGGTGCTGGGTAACGGCCCATGTACGCTGACCTCGAGGACACCTTTCACGTCAGCTCTCAGCGCGTGGCTACAACACCAGTCCACAAGGCGAGCCGCCGCCTGCGAGGCCTACAACCAGAGTTCGGCCAACTGACAGCGCCGGTAAGGGCCATGACATCCACCGCGGCTAGCCAGACAAGTCAGCACTCCGGGAATGCCCCGCCATTTGTCCTTCACGCACCTCGATCGCCACCACCGTTCCACGGGGACAGGTTCGAGGACGTCGAAGACTGGTTGGCCAGCTTTGACCGAGTGGCGGGTTTCAATGAGTGGGACGGCGAGCGCAAGCTGCGCAACGTCTACTTTGCATTGCAGGACTCGGCCAAAACGTGGTTTGAGAACCACGAAGCTTCCTTTACCACCTGGGAGGGTTTTCGTCGAGAGCTTCTAGCGGAATTTACCAGCAGCGAAAGAAAAGAGAAAGCTGAAATCGCCCTGCGCTTGAGATCACAGCAGCCGAACGAGGGCGTCGCGATGTTCATCGAGGACATGACCCGACTGTTCAATCGGGCCGACCCTGCTATGCCCGAAGCCCAGAAGGTACGCCACTTAATGCGTGGCGTAAAAGAGCAGCTGTTTGCCGGACTGGTCCGTGACCCGCCACGAACAGTGTCCGACTTCACTAAGGAGGCAATGGGTATCGAGCGCTCTTTACAGGAACGGGGCGCCCACTACGGACGTCAGGCTACTGTAGCAGCCGCTTCCCAGTCCCAGTACACGCCTACGTCGCTGCCCGGCGAGGACCTTCGGGAGCTTGTAAGAAGCCTTGTGCGCGAGGAACTGGCGAAACTTTGCTTTGAAGCTCCACAGGTCAGCGTCGCTGCCGTTACGGACGTGGTACGCGAAGAAATCCGACGAGTTGTGCAGCCAACCCCAGCTCCACACCCGGCGCCCTCCGTTATGACGTACAGCGAGGCGCTGCGAAGTCCCGGGCCAGCGATGCGAGCCTTTTCCCCCATCGCTCCTGCGCAATACTTGCAGGAGCCAATCGCAACAGCACCCTCCGTGCCACAGGAGTTCAGGCCCCCCGTGAGCAAAGCGCACGTTTGGCGTACGCCAAACAATCGGCCGCTCTGTTACCACTGCGGAGAGCCCGGCCACATTCTTCGCCACTGCCCCTACCACAGGATGGGTTTAAGGGGGTTTCACCTGACGCACCTCGACCACGCTACGGTGAAAGACCACGGGATATCGAACAGTACTTGGCTGATAACGTGCAATCTTCGACCTCGCAGCGACGCCAGTCCTGATCGCCATCCTTAAGGCGGTTCTCTTCGCCCGGCCGCCCGTCATCGTCTGGCCAGTTCAGAGGTACGTCCCCACGTCGGGAAAACTGAAGCCGGCGTCCTCCGGGGGTAGGGCTGCCGCTACTGGACCGAGTCAAGAGCCTCCACCCGACGATTCGCCGCGACGCTCCGACCGACGACGACCTGACCCAACGACCTCGACGACGCGCTGCGGCCGACTGGCCTCCGCCGACAACCACGACGTTAGCGCCCTCGTGGATACCGGCGCCGATTTTTCGGTAATGAGCAGACGGTTAGCCACGGTCTTGAAAAAGGTTCTGACCCCTTGGTCTGGGCCGCAGATCCGGACAGCTGGTGGCCACGTGGTAACTCCGATCGGTGTCTGCACTTCGCGAATACAGATCCGCGGTGTTACTTTCCCTGGTTGGTTTGCTGTGTTACCCGAGTGCTCCAAAGACCTCATACTCGGTTTGGATTTCCTTCAAGAGTACGGTGCCGTTATCAACCTCCAGGAGCTAATCGTGTCGCTTTCCACCCAAGGTCCTGTCGACGACAATACCGAGCCACGCAGGGCTATGTTATGCGTCCGTGACGACCACGTTTTGATCCCATCAAGATCCAGCATGTTTGTTACTGTAGAGTGCGATGACAGCACCAAAATTCGTGGCATCGCTGAAACCAACATGTCGCTGCTCCTTGGTCGGCAAGTCTGTGTTGCTCGAGGAATTGTTGAACTGAACAAGGGCCGAACCGAACTCTTGGTGACCAATTTTGGTTGTGAACCTGTGTTTGCCTGGCAGAACAGGTATTGCGTATTTCGAGGAACTCAGCGAATTCGCGGGACAGCACGCTTTGTCCGGAGCCCCGGCATCAGTGGAGGAATCGACCACTCCCATAAACACTGACGTGAACCCAAACCTCCCAACTAACCAGAAACGCTGCTTGGAAAGCGTTATCCAGTCTTTCTGCGACTGCTTTGCCTCGACCTCCAAGGTTAGGCAGACACCGCTCACAAAGCACCGAATTATAGTTGACGCCAACCAACGGCCGTTATGTCAGCCACCCTACCGCATCTCTTCAAAGGAGCGCGATGCCATTCGCCGCCAAGTTCAAGAAATGCTCAAGGACGACGTGATACAGCCGTCGACAAGCCCGTGGGCGTCGCCTGTTCTAGTGGCAAAGAAAGATGGAACCCTACGGTTCTGCGTTGATTACAGACGTTTAAACACAGTCACTAAAAAGGATGTTTATCCTCTCCCGCGTATTGATGACTCCCTGGACCGGCTGCGCCACGCCAAGTACTTCTCATCGCTAGATTTACGAAGCGGCTATTGGCAAATCGAGGTGGACGAACGCGACCGCGAAAAGACCGCCTTTATTACACCGGACGGTCTGTACGAATTCCGGATGCTCCCTTTCGGCCTGTGCTCGGCTCCTGCAACCTTCCAGAGGATGATGGACACCGTTCTTGCCGATCTCAAATGGCAGTCCTGTCTCGTGTACTTGGATGACGTTGTCATCTTTTCTGACACGTTTGAAGAGCACCTGAGACGCCTGCGCGCTGTGTTCGAAGCAATTCAGTCGGCCGGTCTTTCCCTGAAGCCCGAAAAGTGTCATTTCGCTTTCGAAGAGTTGAAGTTTCTGGACCACATCGTGAGCGCTAAAGGGGTTAGCCCAGACCCCGATAAGACTGCTGCCGTGGCTGCTTTTCCTGTGCCCACCGATAAGCGCAGTGTGCGCCACTTTCTGGGTCTCTGCGCCTATTATCGGCGTTTTGTGCAGAACTTCTCCCAGATCGCTGAGCCCCTCACGCGACTCACGAAAGATTCCGAACCATTCTTCTGGTGCCTGGAGCAACAGCAAGCCTTGAAGACCTCCACACTCGTCTCCAAAGTACGCCCATCCTTGAACACTTCGACGAGTCAGCCGACACTGAACTCCTCACAGACGCCAGCAACATCGGCCTCGGTGCGGTCCTTGTGCAGAGGCAGGATGGTCTCGAACGCGTAATCGCATACGCGAGCCGCACCTTGTCACGATCTGAGGCGAACTATTCCACTACCGAAAAAGAATGCCTGGCCATTGTGTGGGCAGTAACAAAATTTCGCCCGTACCTATATGGCCGCCCTTTCAGGGTCGTCAGCGACCACCACTCGCTGTGTTGGCTGGCGAACCTCAAAGATCCCTCGAGGCGGCTTGCACGCTGGAGCCTTCGACTTCAGGAATTCGATGTCACCATCGTCTATAAGTCTGGTAGGAAGCACAGTGATGCCGGCTGTTTGTCTCGTGCTCCTATCGAGAACAATCGAGCTGACCCCGACGACGATTCTGTTTTTCTTGGTGCCATCTCCACGTCCATCCTCATTCAACACCAAAGGGACGACAGCGAACTACGGCCCCTCATTGAGTATCTAGAAGGAAGCGCTCAGTCTCCCCCGCGAATCTTTGCGCACGGGCTGTCGTCGTTCTGTTTACGTGACGGCGTCCTGTATAAGAAAAACTACAGTACAACAGAAGCTGGCTATCTACTCGTCGTGCCTACGGCCCTTCGCGACGAAGTCCTGTAGGCGAGCCATAATGACCCATCTTCTGGTCACCTGGGTTTTTCTCGAACTTTGGCACGAATACGGCAAAAATACTACTGGCCAAGGGTGCCGGCGGATTGATGTAGGGCGGATGACGAAGTGAGCTGTAATAAAATTTATGAAACAAGCACATACTAGTGATACGACGTCTACAAGCTAGTGATGGTAAGCCTGCCTCTGCTTTTAATGAGGATATACTAACATTATATGAATGGCACGAGTATATCTATCTTGTGGCTCGACTTTGTACTGATTATAAGAAATTTATTAGATAATTTTGGTTAGGCCTCCAAATAGCAGAGGCGTATTCCAATTTAGAACGGACAACTGATTTGTAGGCGAGTAACTTTACGTTTTGTGGCGGATGGCGTAGATGTTGTTTTAAGAATCCAAGGCCTCTGTTAGCGGATGATATGACTTTTGTCACATGCGCGTTCCAGGTTAGATCATTGGACAATGTTACGCCGAGGTATTTATAAGTCTAGGTTAGCTCTACCGTGACGTGCGAGATTTTATGCGAGAAGAGGAGAGGATTACGTTTTCGGTTAAATGACACGAGTTTACATTTATTGGGGTTTAGTTCCATGAGCCATTGGTTACACCAGTCCTGTATAAGTCATTCTGGAGGGCGAACTGATCAGAGCGCGGAACACGGGGCTTCGAGGGTAGAAAACACAGGACAAGCGCTGTTTTCTATCCTTGAAGTCCCCGTGTTCCGCGCTGTTATTTTTTAAATACGCATCACCAACTCGCCCGCCTTGCTATCGTATAGCTCCAAGATAGTTTTAATTCAGTGCAAAGTTCGGGAAAAGTAACCCGTCCTATAGCAGATCCGGTCCGCAGTGCTCTCGCGCGGTGTTCAGTGCTTTCACTTCCACTTTTCTTTATCGATGTGTGTATGATTTAACCTAGTCAGATCAGCATTATTATTCTAGACCTCTCGTAGAGGAAAAGGCTTAACTATCTGTGCTGAGTTTCTTGGAGATGTACCGTTTAAAAACCATAAAACACTAATGATTCACATTTCCTTAATATAGTCTCAGTGCATGAAAGTGAAACGAGTGCTCAGCAAAGGCAAGCGAAACAGCTAGTGCCACGCGAAGTGCGTGTTTTAGCCGCTGGCCTTTTCTACTAAAAAAAAAAGCACTCCCGCAAACGCTGCTTCTCATACTTGACACTGTAAATTGACTGCTGGGTGGAAACGAAGCACGTCCGTGGGCTTGCGTATGTACTGGTACTACAATTCTTACAGAAAAACAATAAAACATTGACAATGGCTTAGCGCGGCTGTGCCAGGATATACGTAGCGAGAGGTACGTTTCCCAGGCTGAGCTTGTTTTTCGGAAACTCGAATGGTGCGATCAGTCACACGACGGGCCTTCACATCCTCTTCTGTTGGTTCCCGTTGACTGACGCCTTTGCTAGGCTCCTTCTCAGCGGCTATGCGCCGATTATAACGCTCGGCAGCATGGCATCTCCGTTCGGCAAGGCGTTCCTCTCTATGTTCGGGCGCCTCCACTGCTCTCTTCGCCTTTTATACGCAATGCTGCGCATGCAAAGTGCGGTTCGGGTGATAGAGCGGCGTGCGGCGAGGCAGCGACGAAGAACGCGGCGCAGCTGTGGGGTCTGTCTAGTTGCCATGTTATCGGCGCATGCGCACAACTGGTCATGCGCGTGACGTCACGCTCGGCTTCGACGGTGGAGCGGGCGCGACGCCGCCGCGACGGCGAAGCGCAAGCCTCACCTTGCTCCTCTCCGGTGACCATGGTAATGCCGCACGCGCACAACTGGCCTCTCCTATGTACCGCGAAACGCTCGACTGGTAGCCCAGTGTAGCTCTCGCTACAAAAGCGTGCGAAGCGGCAGAAATACTTTACCAATTCCACGGTTGGTGACTGGAGGTCAGAAGATAATATGTACAATACGACATGCATTCAACGCCCTGGTTCTGTTTAAGTGTGCGTTTCTATAATCGTTTTTACGCGGTGTTTTTGCAGGACCTAGAAGCCCCGAATGCATGTTTCGAATTCTGTGCATTTCGTAATTTCGGTCATAACTCTGCCGGGAAACTAGCCCTCCGGGATATGTGAGCGCTAGAAAATAGCGCACTTAGCTGTTCATGGCATGCATGGCTCCTGCTTGGCAAATCAGTGTTGATTACGTTGGCGGAAAACTCGCTCTAAGCGGTTACATTACGTTGAATGTCACGCCTCACTAACTCAGTCACATGAACTTCCACCTGAGGTACTAAAGAGCATCAGCTTCATTGACAGAATAACTTATTGAGAGTTGCTGATTTGATTCTTTTTAATTACAATGTCCTATTACCGGGATGATACCTTTCCGTGATGTAATTTGCTGTTTCTTGTTATGCATATTTGCATCTCCTGCTTGGACCCATTTGAGAGTATGCAGTATCGCGTAAATAAAATAAATACTTAATTTATATTCAGAAAACAGTGAATGTATGCTGGTGTATATGGCTACAGAACCTCTGGGCCTTTAATATTGTTGTTGCCTCCACCCAGCAGTAATAATGATCTTGCCGTAAGCCTTTTGAATTTTTAGAAAAAGCTAAATTTCTTTTACATGTACCATAGGATAGTCGTTAAGATCACTGTGCTTTTTTGCGGGAACAGCTGACAGAAATTCGGAACGAAAAACACAGCAACTACGATTTTGTAAACGTGTTGAAAGGAAGATGTATGTTTTCTGTATCAATAGCAGATCGATTTTGTTGGTTAGGTCTCCTGCATGGGAGACTAAAAACCACGCTTGCATTTTGTAAACATTGTTGAAAAGAAAGAGGAATTGAAGCTCAAGAATGTTGCTTTACTGCTGACGACAGCCGCTGGAAGTACGAAAAGATATGGGTTTCAGCAAGGTGTTCTTATGCTGTCCTTAATAAAGCAAGCTCTAAAATTGCTTTACAGCCTACCTTATTTAAGCGTTCGGGGCACTTGATACCATCATCAAGAAGGCGAATAAAACCTGTGTCGCACAGTTTCTTTCGGTGTTCTTGCGGTTTCGAGAAATAAAATAACGTGGGTGTAACTATCGCCTTTAGTTAAGTATCCCTGCTCATTTATGCACTTCGTTACATTAAAAATGTTTTTAAGATATTTTGTTTCGCAGTCGGCTTAAGAAAAATTGTGGAGAAATAAGCTTCGCTTGTATCTGAACAAGGCTAGGAGGGCCGGCCGTCAGCAGCATACTTTTGTCGTAGAGTGAGTTCAAATATAAATGAGACGATTGGTTACAGACAGCAAATGGAAGACATAAGCCAATGGAGAGAAAGAGAACGCCAGTAGATATAAAAAAATGGCATTAAAATATCTCCTCACAGTTTTCTCGGACTAAATTGAGCTTCGTAAACAATATAAAGGAAAATTTTCAAAAAGCAATTCTGCAGGTGCGTACCGGTAGAGCCAATTTAAACGGCTACGCGTTTACTTTATAAGGTTAATGTATAAATGCATCAGAAATGATAGCTTGCTGGTTTTAAAGCTATTCTTTCGTCATTGCTTATCTTTAGTGCGACTGCGCTCAAGAAAGAGCATGTTGTAGCACCAAGCGCATAACGTCGATCAACAAAGAGTGCCTTCACTGCTGCGAGGGGAATACGAATGTGAACACTTACATAGCGTCTGCAAAAAGAAATCGATAAACGGTTCCGTAGATTTGGTCTAGTAGTGCGTCAAGTTTACATTCTACCGTCTTATGAAATGCCCGAAATGAAAGTTTGAAAAACATCGCGAAAGTTAGCGCTGTACAGTGGCAGGCCGATGGTCGGGTAGCAGCCAGAGAGAGGATCAAAGCATGCGTTACCTCAAGGTCTAATTCAGTCACTGGAGACAAGCACATGTTTCATCTTTTTCTTCCTGTCTCTCGAGGGTTTACTGATCACGACTACTTTGGCTACTTCGCATTTTGAAGCATGGCAACGACGTTTCACGCGGACACGCTGTCTCTTTACCCAATTCGTCACAATTTCGACGCTGGCCCGTGTGAGTACAGTGGCAGGGATTCGTGTTTCCTACTTACGCTTGTTCTCCCCTTGGGTAAATGGCTAAGGCGTGAGTATGCGCTATCACTCAGGCTGCTTAGGGACCGAGCCATTATTAAAATAAATGAGACGCGTTCTTACTGGCATCACACAACGGCAGGGTTTGAACTTGTGAACTATTTTAGATGGAACATTTCCGCCTGCCTTACGGTGACTCGAGTTGCACACGAATGAAGGAAAAAATAAAGGACATCCAAAGGCAATCACTTCACTTGGAACAATTGTTCTCAATGACTATACCTCTGGGTGCTTCATGGCGTTAATCTTCACGCTACTTCATGGCACTGACAAAGCCCAGGACCGAAACTTCAAATGGAGTCTCTCCTGCCAACTTGCCGTGAGGTCAGCGTTTTCGCAATGTAGCAGTACGAGATCACAAACGAATAATCTGGCTCTCGCACAAATGCTATTGGATAAATCTGTGCACCAGTGAGCGGGGTTCTCGAACGAGCCTCTAGGAAAGACCTGTAAGTCATCTCTTGCAGAGGCTCCTCTTTCGGAGCACACTAACGGCTCCGACAACAGAGATGGACGAATCCATAAGTGTGCACCGGAAGGGGAGACGGGATGCAGCTCGGAGGGTCTCTGCAGTGATTAAACACGCTGCCATGATTATACACGCTGCCACGTCACACTAAAAGCATTCCTCCAGCGCCGCTTGACTACAGCTTTGACAATCGTCTCATGCTGCAGTCTATAGCAATACAAATAGGATAGGATAGGAAAACTTTTATTGAATCATAAGTATTTAGGCGATCAGAAGTCTTCTTGCTTGCTTCGCGTGTCGCTGTCTTCACGCTGCGCTGCAGGGAAGGCTTCTTCAGCAAAGGGTGGTCCCTCAGTCCAGGGCTCCACTGAGTTTGGCTGCATCCCTTGCGTGCTCTACCATCCTCTTTTGGACGACGAGGTCGCAGCTGACGAGCCGGCTCTCCCAGTGCTCCGCACTCGGGGGTTTGTGTTCTCGGAATGCGTTGTTTCGTTCGCATTCCCATGTTATGTGAAATAGTGTGGGTGTCCACGACGGTGTCCACGACGCGCATCCAGCGAGCGTCTACACGTAACAAGCAATGCGCACCTCTCAGCGAACAGCAGTCATGGCCTTGGTAGGCGATAACACAAAGATTAAATAATAAATGTAAACTAACTCAGAACGTGAGTGTGAGTTTCCGGAGGTGCCCAGTAAATCGAGCTCACACGGCGCTAACTCACCGTTCCATTTCGGCCGTCATTCAGGGGCTAAGCGATAATGCTAGCAGCGCATCTACCTTGCAACGCGAAAAAACCAGTCGACAGCTCTTGAGGAGCGGCTTATCAGCACGTGTTTCGCACCGACTGCCTTCCCGCCCGTTCAAGGAAGTGTCAAGGAAGTGATTATTTGCCGTCTTCGGATAGGACATGCACACCTCACATAATTTCCTACTGAGCAAAGAAGAGAATCCACAGAGTGAATTATGCGATTATTAGCTAACAATAAACCATACTTTATTCTCATGCAGGAATGTTGAAACACTGAGCAAAAAGCATTTAGCAGTTCTTTACAAGGAACGCATACCATTCCACCGAGCATTGCTCTTAGGTGAGCAGGCACTTGTTCACATTTCACGAGTTTTTAATTTTTTAAAGAGAGCAGGTGTCTTAAACAAATTGTAGATCTGAAATATATAGTAAATTTATAACTAGACTTCTTTAACCATACCTCAGCCAATTTCTCATTCCTGACAAGAAGGCTGAGGGTTTTATTCGATTGGTTGGTAATCTCAACATCCTTGCGAAGACAAAGATGGTTGCAGAGGTTACCGGACCTTCTTTAAACCTTTTACTAACGTCCATTTTTAAATTTTTTCTTTGGCATCAGAGGAGAGTAACACTTTTATGTAGCTTGTGCCTTGCGCATGATAGCCTTAGCTCCCTATGTGCCATTAAACGCAAAACAAACAAACAAACCTTAACGTCCAGGCACCGCCCACTCACGCCAGCCAGTGACCTTTCCATGTCATTCGCCACAACGGGTAGACCACAACTCCGCTGGTGCATGACGTTTAAGTTATCAGGTTGGAGAACAGAAATTCCTGGAGAATCCTATTTACTTTCTCACTCCACATTCCTTTCATCTTGCAACACCACCCTGCTTTTTTGCAGTTCAAACTTCGAGTCTAGGCAGGGTGCCTTCTGGCGCCCTTCTTGTGTGCAGTGGAAGGGGAGGAAAATGAAGAACGGAACCGGCTCCTGAGCACTGTGCCATTACGCCTGAGGGCATCATCATCGTCATCATCACCGTCATCATCATCATGATCATCACGAGGCACCAGGATACAGCAGTTTTGTTCTGGCCTACAAGGTGTGAGCCGTTCTCTATTCCTTGGCCTTGAGGTCAAATTATTATGTCCCCTCATTGCGGACTTACAATGAAATAGGACCAAAACTCTGGGGCGACAAATTTGATCGATTCAGAAGAGTTGTGACAGGATTCCTTTCTATGTTATCTTCCTCTGAGCTATCGTTTTGCAGCATGGACCACGAAATGTACCGCTACGAGCGGTGCCGTACCTTGTGACATCATTAAGGCACTACCAGCATTATAACTCGATCACTGAACCTTGACGGTCATTGCCAAGTTGCTATCTCCGGAGTTTTATTATAACCGATACGTCCTTGTAATGAGTGTTTTGGTCTAGCCGAAATAAAATAGATGGAAGGTGGATAAGTGTCAGGTGGTAGGTGGAGAGTGGAGCATCTACCTAAAATCAATTTATCACCTTCCACAGTGGGTAGGTGAAGGCTTCGCACAGCACCGAGAGAGACAGCGTTCGTGGGACCCCTATTACTGTTGCAGTAAAAAAAGATTAAGAGGATTTATTAGGTATGGATAGTTGTATAGAAAATGACATTTCTATATCACTTTTACTAAGGAAAAAGCATCAGGAGATTCCCGTACCTGACAACATGAGTCGTTTTGGGACAAGCCCCGTGTCATGAGCCACTGCCATCATGAAATCACAGTGCCCTTCGAGGTGTTTTCTCAACGCTTCTACGCCTTAGTAGCCTTGACACTGTGAACTCGAACGCATGTAACAACCATGACAAACTAGCCCAAAGGCAAGTAAGTATCGGTATCAAAAGCAGTAGCGTCATGAAAACAATTTTTTGCACAAAAAACAATTCTCTGTTTTAATCTTTGTGACTCTGCCACATGGGAAAAGATAAGTCATTGGCATGGTGATGTCAACGGGTCTTTAAACACTGAAGCGTTATCATATGCGCCTCAGAGGAAATCGGTAACAGGGGTACGCAATTGGTATGCTCAATTTCCGTCACATTGACATACCAATCTGATAGTTGTACTATCAGCTGGAAATCCGAGCGACAGGCCAACAAGTTCTGTTTAGCTCTACCGCTTTTTTGAATTTCACTTCGTAGCCCCAACCTCATTCAAGAGCCCGTCGTGCCCTGGCCTTGAGCATATGCGGCGGCCAACCTGGGCTCACTCAGCCAACGGCAGTGATTTATTATCGCAGCCTGCCAGTCACGTTGAGGTGTTCCTATAAACACGTCTACGGTCTGGTTGCTTGTACAGAGTTCAGGGAGCAATATATTGGTGCATGGTCTGTCGTGTGGTCACCCCAACCATTTTTTACGAGGAAACTTCGAGAAATGTATTTTGTAGCGATTTCAAGAACGAATTTTGTTTTAGAGTACGCGAGGAACAATTAAAAGCTATCTTTATTCGAACACAGTTAATTCCTAGGCAATGTGTACTGTACCGACATTCGTTCAGGAACGAAAGTGGTATTTAGTGATGAAAAAAAGTATAACTGGAAATTATTTTTCGCAATCACTCGAATCAAACCGGCAACGAGAAAGAAGCAAATTAATCCGGATCACCACATGGATGTGGAAAAGTGCACTCTGGGTTCAAGTATACGCGTAAAAAAACCTGTCCTGTAATACTTTCATTTCCTTTATGAAGATCGCTTGTGTAGACGACGTCTGCCTTTTATACTGGACAATTTTTTAGATATAGGTTAGACACTGAGGGTCATACCGAACAGCGTGTATATCCCGGTCATCCTGGTGTGCAGCGGACAATATGGTGCGGTAGACGGTGGATGGAGCAGAGCTACTCATAGCTTATAGCTATAAGAATATTTTAGAGGCCATGCTGTAAGACTGCACTATAGGCGTCGCGGTCAGCGCGCCAAGATTGTTTTAGTTTAACACCAAGTTCGGAAAAAAGGAACCCGTCCTATATCCGATCCGGTCCGCAGCGCTTTCGCTTATCACTACTGCGTGGGGAATACGAATGTCAGCACTTACGTCTCTTCTGGGAAAAGAAACCGAGGATTGTTTCTGTTGATTTAGTCTACTTGTGCGTCAAGTTTACTTTCCACCGTCTTCCGAAATGCCCGAAATGAAGCTTTGAGCAGTGTCGCAAAAGTTACCGCTGTACAGTGGCAGGCCGACGATCGCGGTAGCAGCCCGAGAGAAGAGCAAAACACCCGTTCCATCAATGTCTAGTTCAGAGACTGGAGACAAGCACGCGTTTTACCTTTCTCTTACTGTCTCTCAAGGGCTCACAGATCATTACTACTTTGGCTACTTCGTGTGTTGGAGCACGGCATTGCCGCTTCAAGCGGACCCGCTGCCTCTGCACCGGTTTCCTCGCTTTTCGACGCTGGCCGGTGCGCATATAGCCGCAGTGATTGGAGTTTCCTGCTCTCGCTTCTGCTCCCCTTGGGTAAATTGCTAAGGGGTAAGTATTCGAGCCATTATAGATAAGAATGAGGTGCGTTCTTAATGGCATCACACAACGGCAGGGTTTGAATTTGTGCACTACCTTAGCTGGG
Organism: Amblyomma americanum; assembly: GCA_030143305.2. Lineage (NCBI taxonomy): Eukaryota > Metazoa > Arthropoda > Arachnida > Ixodida > Ixodidae > Amblyomma > Amblyomma americanum. Next base: position 23,752 of record JARKHS020022617.1, read on the forward strand.
ACATTTCTGCCTGTCTGACGTTGACTCGAGCTTCACACAAATGAAGAACAGAATAAAGGACATCCAAAGACAATCACTCCATTTGGAATAATAGCTCTCAATGACTATACCTCTGGCTGCTTCATAGCGTTCTTCACGCTTCTTCATGGCGCTGAAAAAACCCTTAACGGAAACTACGGAAAGGAGTCTGGCCTCCCAGCATGCCGCAAGCTCAGCGTTTTCGGAATGTAGCAGTCGGAGATCAGAAACGCATACAGATCTGTAAAGATGTGGTTCTTGCATGCAGGTGCCATAATGTAACGCTGCTTGAAAAATTAACGAAAGCCACGAACGCACTCAAAGTAGGAACTATTTGAATGAAACAATTAACGTCTTCATCAACAGGCGCAGCCGTAACGACACAGGGCGAGCTGAATTGCATTCCTGGCGCCAATAAGCACCGAGTTACATTGGCGTTTTCGTAATGTAGCAATCTGAGAACAGAATCGCATACTCTGCCTCTCGCACAAATGCTACTAGAGAAATTTGTGCACGTGGGAGTGGGGTTCATGAACGAGCCTCCGGGAACAAAATGCAAGCAAGCCGCCGCGGTGGCTAAGTGGTTATGGCGCTCGGCTGCTGGCCCGAAAAACGCGGGTTCGGTCCCGGCCGTGGCGGTCGAATTTCGATGGAGGCGAAATTCTAGAGGCCCGTGTACTGTGCGATGTCAGTGCACGTTAAAGAACTCCAGGTGGTCGAAATTCCCGAAGCCCTTCACTACGGCGTCTCACATAGCCTGAGTCGCTTTGGGACGTTACACCCACATAAACCAAGCCAAAAATGTAAGCCATATCTTGCAGAGGCGACCTTTACTCAGCTTTAAAATTGAAGTGCCTGCAGTCCAGTGGCGGCGGCTAATGGCTTCGATAACTGGGATGGACGAATCCATGTGTGCGCAACAAAAGGGGAGACGGGACGCAGCTCGTAAGTTCTTCGCGCTCATTGCACACGCTGGGCATTCGCGCCGGCAGCGACTTTCACTCAGCCATCCCATAGTAAGCATTCCTCCACTGCCGCTTGAATACAGCTTTGCCAAACGTTCTGTGCTCCAATCTATAGCGTTACAAAACATCTTTGGTGAAACGTCGCAGTCCACGATGCGCGCCGAGTGAGCGCGTCTACACGTAACAAGCAATGCACAACTCTCAATGAACAGCACTCCATTGTCCGGGCAGGCGATAACAAAAAGATTAAAAAATGAATGTAATCCAGCTCAGAACGTGAGTGTGCGTTTCCGGAGGTGGCAAGTAATTCGAGCTCACATGGCGCTAACGCACAGTTGCATTTCAGCCGTCCTTCACGGGCTAAGCGATATTTCTGGCAGCGCATCTACCTTGCAAAAAAAAAAAATGAAAAACCAGTAGATAGCTCCTGAGGAGCGGCTTACCGTCACGGGTTTTGCACCGACTGCCTTTCCACGCGTTAGGAAAGACAGAGCGGCACAGACATAAGCGGCATTAGTCGGGAACCCGCAGACTTCCGCTACTTTTAATGCCGCTTACAAACGAAGACAGGAAGTTTGTCGCTGCGCACATAATCTGTGCTGCACACACAGCTCTGCTTACAGTGATTTAGGACACCAAATGAATACAAATTGATCGTGTAGGCTTACCGTAAGTGGACGATTAAGTTGTATTTCGGAGAAAACGTAAGCCACGAGAAAACACGCCGACGACGCCGACACATTCGCGCACACAGTTGTCTGCAGCCCGAATGATTTTCCGCCGAATCGCGGTAAATGGCGAAAAAGTGAATCAGAAACCCATTTCATGGTCGTATCTTTACAGCTTGCTCTCTTGCCTTGTGTAGCTTGATCTGGTATGTGAGACCACAGAGGGCAATTGGTTTATAAGCTTAAATTCTCCACTCGAGCTATAAAAACCTTATTGTTTTTGTGAAAACAAAACCGAAACTTTACTGCTTTGTCCATACGCGCCGCATCTCTCATCGAATAGTATGTGGCACACTTTTGAAATAATAACTGAAAAGTTTCATAGCATAACGTCTTTTTTGCGTGCGTTCGTGTTTAGAAAATGCTATGGGCGACGTGAGCGTGTGGTGTATGGGCAGGAATAAAAAATACTGGCTTTGTGATTGCTGCGTCACAGCACGTTTTCTCGTGAATGAAAACAGAAAAGGTATAAATGGCAGATGATAATCGCGTAGAGGACCATGGTCTTTGAGGCTCTTCTAACTGTTTTTCTAACAGGTGGGCACATCCTTGGATTCCCACACCCGTCTTTCCCCCTTGATAGTCAGGATGTTTTAAAGAGAAAGGTAGAATCGCTGATGGAATGTTTTGGAATTGAGCGCGGTGGACAATAATGATGGAAAGATTGAACTCAATTGTCTCGCGTGATTCCTTTAAGGGAGAGAGCATTCGTTTAATGTAGTAAAGTTTGCGGGCACCGTTACTTCAGGACTGGATGGCTTTCCTCGCTTTACATGCTAGCTATAAATATTATTGAATTGTATTCGCAATATACGTCACGAAAAGGAGCTTTTCAAGGCTTTTAAAAACAATATACAGGAGGGCGTTGCATCTCACACGTAAAATATATATTTTTTTTCAATTCCCGAACTAGCGAAGGAACTGAAGGACTCTAGCCATAGTTGTGATCACCCGATGCAGCTCCCCTCAGCATGCAGTGCAGAAAGAAATTGACAGCGTTCTGGACTTAGTCGAAAGGCAACGTATAGATTGTCCGATAAAATAAAATTGGGATTGTTATGGGCTGGTGTTTAGGCAAAGGAATATTAAGGCTGTTATAGACTGCAGTCTATATATGGTCTATAGACTGCCTCTAGATGAAAGGAAATTATGGTTGTTATAGAGTTTAGTCTCTAGATAGTCTACAGGCCGTGTTTAAACGAAAGAAAAGGACGAAAAGAAATCTATAGGCTGTCTCTAGAGAACAGGAAATTAAGGTGCTTATAGAATTTAATCTCAGGATGGTTTCTAGACCATCTTAGACAAAGAAAAATTAAGGCTGTCAAAGACTTTAGTCCGTAGACTGTCTATAGACAAAAGGAAATTAACGCGGTTATAGACTTGTCTATAGATGGTGCATAGACAAAAGGGAATGAAGGTTGTAATAGACTTCAGTCTATAGTTAGTCTATAGATGCCCTTTAGACAAACGAAATTAAACCTGTTATAGACTTTAGTCTACAGATAGTCTATAGACGGAGGAAGTTAAGGCAGTTATAGGCTTTAATCCGCAGATATTCTATAGACCATCTATAAAGAAATGGAAATTTTGCCGTTGAGACAACGGTGAGGCTATTACAATGTGCTTCTAGAAACGGTCAATACCACTGACGACCACTCACTTTCACTGGCACATTGACGGTGGAATGTTTTGCATGCAGGATGTACCGGCTCGTAGAGACCACAATCGCGGATCACTCCTAATAGGGCCAGCTGATAGACAATTCATGCGCGCATATTGTAACAAAATATTGGATCAGCGCCTGCGTGCATCGTTCCATATGTCTCTTCTATATTTCGTTATTGCAAGAGTTCCTGTCTTCGTCCGAAAGTTATCGAAGGTTTCGGCACTACGCGTCCCTAACGTGCTCGAGCCGGGTGTGGTGGTTCCGCTGCTTAGCATTTCTCTATAGCAACGTACACCTTCTTCGGTGCGGAACAGAGCGCTTGGCATTTTAAGAGCGTTAGCTCTTACTCATCACTTTTCTCGATTTCTTGGGGTCTGCTACCACCTACCTTCGGCGTTAAATTTTCCAAGTCCAAGGAATTCAAGATGACTGGCCCCATAGTAAATCGATATAGCAACCCAATTGGTGATTGACTGCTGAAGTCATCAGTATATCGAATTGGTGATTGATTGGTGACTTCACTTATATATCCAACTGTTGATTGATTGGTGACGTCACTTAAAGATCCAAGACGTCAGCTAATAATGGCAATTAATTGATGACGTCATTATTAATCCAAGATGGCGGCCGACTAAAGCAGCCACGTGACTAGGACGTTATAATCCAAGATGGCGCTTCCTTGGAAGGGGGCGCAATTCGTCGTGCACCGAACAACTTCCAAACATAACTACCTCACTGATCACAGTACGATGTTAGTGCTAATTAAGAAGAACCGAGAAGAACAATGTGAATCCTTGAATAACGACAAAGTGTTATGGAAGAAGACAGTTTGTGTAACCAATCAAGTGAAGAATATTTCAGGTGTTTTTCTATGAGAGGGTATGACATATTTTCTTTTAAACGGCTTCGACTTTGGCTGTGAGCTACCTTTGGCTGGTGGCGAGATTATGGGCATTATTAGGGCACGCAGCCACATAGTCTGCGCCTCAATAAAATGGCCAGCCTCAACGGCACGGGAGTCGGTGATATGGACAGCCTAGGGTTTTCTGTCACATAGACGAACGATAGAAACTAGCACCGCTTAATAGGCGTCAGGTTGCTGCTCGTTGCTTCCATGGAACCATTGAATGAACCAGTCATCGTTGCAGTCAGCAATAGTATAGTTGGTATTGTAGTGAAACTTACCATAGTGGTGTTCTAAAAAGGAACTAATGATCGGTTGCATTCCTAAGCATAAAGCAAAGCAGAAACGCAGTGCTTTGGGCAGGGTGAATAAAAATGGCAATCATCAATGCATATACTAAACCAGAGGCGTTGTCCCATGATCGATATGAATTGGTCACTGTGTATGCTATGCAATAAAAACTGAAGCTTTACGTCTTCCTCCAGCGCGAGGTCCGAGAATCTCGTACGGCTCTACATGAAGGACCAAGCAGAAGGAAGTATTCATATTTTGATATTTTGTTCACAGAGAGAATGAGGCTTGAATTAATGCGAATAAAAAGCAGCTTCAATCACCCTGAAGCACTTTTTTTCTCAAAGGTTATCTGCGCTCTGTTGTTATTTTTTTTTTTGCTTCATGGGTACCCCTCCTATATTTTTGGCGTTAGCGCAAGAATGGAGCGAAGCATGAGAGTGATTTGTTCAAGCCGCTTTTTTAGGATAGGGATTTTGACGTACTGCCGCACTACTTCCTTGAAGGTGACAGTGGAAGTATTTCATTGATAAGATTTTATTATTATACATCGATTTCATTTTAGAAGCGGTAATTCACTTACACTTTATTTATTTGTCCCATTACCCACAGCGCCTGCTTGACTTTAAAGTAGGGGCCGCGAGTTACAACATAATATTACGACCTAGTGGCAGGAAGAGGAGAAAATCTTCACAGAAAATAAATTGCAACATGATTTAATACAAACAAAAGCATAAAATTACACCTGTGCGGTAAAATATTCATTAGATTTTGTTGAAACGACCTCCTGCGGCAACTTATTCTATTCATTTATTGTTTTTGTAAAAAAAGGACATCTTTAGAAAATCAGTTCTGCATTTAATTTCTTTCGCTTTGAAAGTGTGGTCCCTTCGTGGTGGATATAAGGTCTGGCGGAAATAAATAATGACCACAGTCAGTACCTGTTTTAGAATTATATATACATATTATGGAAGAATTTCTGCCTAAGTACGTATCTGCGTTAATGCAGTGAAACCTATCCCAGTGACTTCTGCCCCGCTGACACACTGAAATTTCTGCTGTATTTAAAACAAAACCTTCAAGGTATACTCTTCAGACTGATTCTCTTCCACTCATGCCATCTAACTGCTCCACTAACCTTCCACCCGCCCTTTGTGACTGAACGAATGTTTATTGCCGTAGGATGCCCCGAGGCCAAATCGAGGAATAGCAAAGAGGGGCACTGCATCTATATCTGTAAGAGCTACTGAAAGCGACTTCGCAGGTAGGTTTTCAGTGAAATATTTTACAAGGAATTATATTGTGGCGATCTTGCAGGGTCGCTGCTAAATTATTTATGCGCAGTGGCCAAGAGATCCCGATTGGCAGGCCTGTCAGTGCTTTCAGGGCCTCTGCCAAGTCCACGTACACCAATCTAAGCTGCCTTAGCTGCTGTACTGTGTGGGGACCTGCCCTGCAGCCCCTTGAGTTTGCTTTCCCGCGAGGCACCGTGCAGCGGCAGTCTCACCTCGAGGCTGAGCGCATTCCCTTGTCAGTTACATTGACTGGCAAGAGAGGGCGCCAGCATCGCTGCGCGCGAGACTGCCAAAGCCCGCGCGCCGGAGAGGGGGCATAGGGGGGGGGGGGGGGGGGGCTTCGGCTGATCGTCGGCCTGAGCGGACGCGTCGCTCGCGGCTGCGCTCTTCGCCGGCGGGGCGAGGAAGCGACGGGGAGACAGGCTCCCGTACTCGTCCCGTTCGGCCTTCGGAGTATATATCCCTTGCCCTAGCATGGGCGAACATTCGCTCGGAACCTTGCTGGTGAGTCGGACGACCTCGATTCATTAGCGTACCTTGTTGCTAGCTGGCGTTATTGTTTCTGTAGCAATAAATGCCTGTTTGTGTCAGCCAATGTGTCGTTCCTTTGTTCCCCCAGAGCAAGGCCCGCCGTGGTCGGCGAGCGCTCCGTAGCGTACGCGATCACGGGGTGGGGTCCGGGCGGCTTTGAACCGTGTCAGCCGCGATTGAGTGGGGAGAACGTACTTATCTCCCCAATTCAACCCCACAACTGTGCCGATGGATGCAATAGAGTGCGGCTAACATTTAGGTCATTGGGAAATTTGAGGGCATACCAGAAGATGGCACTAGAAGTCTTTGGAAGAGCAGGTCTGGAGTTGGAGACACCTGAAAAATCGTTGTCACTGTCTCATCACAAACTCTTCTGCTAAGATACTGTCACCCAAAACGAGATTTGACATTGTTTTACAGCGTTGCGCTTGCAGTTCTAAAGTCTTCCAAGTCTTATGGATTCCGATGCTGCCTTGGAATGTCAAGAAATTGCGAAATTATAATGTGCAGGCTAGTTTCTTTGTGTGGCGTCTGGCCTGAGCGGATTTCTTTTTTCCCTGATCATGTCATGGTGGCAAAAGCCTTTGGAGGCATCTTGAAAGTGGAGAGGTTCCCGAGTGCTCCACTAAGTTATGAGGTGTCTGAGAGGTTTCGACAGATGGACTCTTAATAGTAGCTATTAAGTTAGTAGTAATGCAGCACGTGGAAGGCCTACGCAAGTCTTGTGGAAATGGGAAATGAAAAAAAAAGGTTCTTTCCTGAAGGTACACTGAAATTATTCCCAGTCCGCAGCCTTAGTTGTACGCCTGTCTCGACAGGTACTCCTAATAGCCACTTCAATCCAAATAGAGTAGCAGTCGCTGCCAAGGGAGTCCGGGCCTCTCGAGTAAAAGAGGGAGCTGTAAAGCGTGAACACCATAGTGGCGGTCGTGTTTTTTAGCCTCCGGCCCCATGCCGACTTATGCATATCCCACCTATCAGAAGAAGGCGAGTACGAAACGTTGCAGACCAGTCGTCGTCGTCGTCATCATCATCATCATCATCAGCCTGACTACACCCACTGCAGGGCAAAGACCTCTCCCATCTCTCTGCAGTTGTCTCTCCAGTTATCCATGTCTCTCCATGTCTGTCATTTGCCAGCGGCGCCCAGCCTACGCCTGCAAACTTCTTAATCTCATCCGCCCACCCAACCTTCTGCCGCCCTCTGCTACGCTTGCCTTCGCTTGGAGTCCACTCCGTTACCCTTAAGGACCATCGGTTACCTTGTCTTCGCGTTACATGCCCTGCCCAAGCCCATTTCTTCCTCCTGATTTCGACTAGGATGTCAATAACACGCGTTTATTCCCTCACCCGCTCTGTCTGCTTCCGGTCTCTTAACGTTATACCTATGATTTTTCATTCCATGGCTCGCTGCGTTGTCCTTAACTTAAGCTGAACCCTTTTCGTTAGCTTCCACGTTTCGGCTCTGTAGGTGAGTACCGGTAACTGTTCTACACTTTTCTCTTGAAGGATATTAGAAACCTGCTATTCATGATATGAGAGAACCTGCCATATGCACTCCACCCCATTCTTAACCTCCTACTTATTTCCCTGTCATGGTTCGGATAAGCTATTACTTCCTGCCCTAAGTAAATGGATTCGTTTACCACTTCCAGCACCTCACGGCCAATTCTGAACTGCTGTTCCCTTGCAAGGCTATTGAACATCACTTTGGTTTTCTGCATGTTAACTTTTAGACCCATCGTACTGCTCTGCCTCTATAACTCATTGATCATGATTTGCAGTTCATCTGCTAAGCGACTTCAGCAAGGAAATGTCATCAGCGAATCGCATATTATTTAGGTATTCTCCATTTATTCTTATTCCCAAGTGTTCCCAATTCAGGCCTCGGAATACCTCCTGTAAACATGCTGTGAATAGCATCGGTGATACTGTATCTCCTTGCCTGACGCCCTTCCATATTGGAATTTTATTGCTGATTTCATGAAGGACTATGGTAGCTGTCCAGTTGCTATAGATATCTTCCAGTATTTTCACATAAGGTTCTTCTACTCCCTGATTTCGCAATGCCTGTATGGCAGCTGAGGTTTCTACTGAGTCGAGTGCTTTCTCGTAATCAATGAAGGCTATATATAGGGGCTGGTTATATTCGGCGCATTTCTCTATCACCTGAATGATAGTGTGAATATGATCTATTGTTGAATATCCTTTGCGAAAGCCTGCCTGGTCATTTGGTTGATTAAAGTCTAAGGTTGCCCTGACTCTATTAGCGATTACCTTAGTAAATACCTTGTAGGCAACAGACAGTAAGCTGATTGGTCTGTAATTTTCCAGCTCTTGGCGTCTGCTTTCTTAAGAATTAAGATTACGTTCACGTTCTTCCAAGCTTCTGGTACGGTCGAGGTCGTAAGGCATTATATATACAGGGTTGCTAGTTTTTCTAGCAGAATCTCCCCTCCGTCTTTCAAAAGATCTGCTGTAACCTGATCCTCACCAGCTGCTTTTCCCCTTTGCATTGCTCCCAAGGCTATCTTTACTTCCTCTTTCATTACTGATGGGAGGACGCATTTCTGTGCGCTACTGTCTCTATCATTAGCGTTCTGATTACACTGACTACTGTATAGATTTGTGTAGAGCTCTTCGGCTACTTTAAGTATTCTATACATATTGCTGATGACGTTGCCCTCCTTGTCTCTGAGCGCATACATCTGGTTTTTACCTTTGCCAAGTTTCCTCTTCATCAACTTTAGGCTTCCTCCGTTCTTTAGAGCATGCTCGAATCTCTCCATATTAAACTTCCTAGTGTCGGCTATATTGCGCTTATTTATTAAATTCCAAAGCTCTGCTAGTTCTATTCTGTCTGTCGGGTTAAACGCCTTCATGCTTGGTCGTTTCTTAATCAGCTCTTTCGTCTCCTGAGGTAGCTTTCCGGCATCCTGTCGCACCATACTGCCGCCTACTTTTACTGCGCACTCCGTTATGATAGCTGTCAGATTATCGTTAATTTTATGAACATTAAGATCGCATTCCTCAGTTAAAGCTGAATATCTGTTCTGCAGCGTTATCCTGAATTCCTCTATTTTCCCTCTTACCGCTAGCTCGTTATTCGACTTCCTATTCGCTAACTTCTTCCATTCCCTCTTCAAGTCTAAGCTAATTCGAGACCTTACCATTCTGTGGTCGCTACAGCGCACCTTTCCGAGGACGGCCACATCATGGGCGATGCTAGGTTGAGCGCCTAGTATGAAGCCGATTTCATTTTTAGTCTCACGATTGGAAATCTTCCAGGTCCCCTTCCTGTTCTCTCGTTTGCGGAAGAAGGTGTTCATGATCCGTAAATTGTCTCTATCTGCGAACTCTGCTAAAAGCCCTCCCCTGCTATTTCTAGAACCTATCCCATAGCCGCCTACCGCCTGGTCGCCAGTCTGCTTCTTGCCCACCTTCGAATTGAAATCGCCCATCAGTACGATTTTATTTTGTTCATTGATTCCAATTTTCATAGAAGCTTTCAGCAGTCTGATCATCGTGTCTGGATGTAGGCGCGTAGGCCTGCACCACCTTCAGCTTGTAGCTCTTATTAAGCCTAATTACGATAGCTGCCACCCTCTAGTTAGTGCTATAGAAATCCCCTACGTTGCCAGCTATATCCTGATTAATGAGGAATCCCGCACCTACTTCTCGTCTATCCGCTAATCCGCGATAACACATTATGTGTCCGTCCTTTAGTAGTGTATACGCCTCACCTGTCCTCCTCAGTTCACTACGTCCTGTGACATCCCATTTAATTCCCGCTAGTTCCCCAAACAGCACTGCTGGGCTAGCCTCACTAGATAAGGTTCTAGCGTTAAATGTTGCCAGATTCAGATTCCAATGGTGGCCTCTCCGGAGCCAAAAATTCGTAGCATTCTCCACTGCGTCACTAGTCTGACCGCCGCCTTGGTCAGTAGCTCCGCAGCCGCTGGGGACTGAGGGCCGAGGGTTAATTTGTTTGTTCTGAGAAGGTTGTGGCCATGTACTACACCAGGGTGGCCAAATCTTGTTCTGGTGAGGGAGTGCGGTGTCGGTTCTAATCACTGAGATCAGGCCACACCCCCGGCCTGCTTATGCAATGCATTCGACACGTGGTTTCTTTGTTTTTTTCAGAGACCGGTAACTGATCTCCAAGGTGGCGCAGCAGAAGGTCCAAAAGCCATGGAAGATCTTTGGTGGCGTCCCATGCACTGAGCACCAGTCACAAGGCGCACGTACATGTACGTAGCCACTACACGTTATCCACGATAACAAGGTCGTACAATCATCACTTTTGGGGTGGAATTACTGTGGTATGTCATGTCCACCAGTGCGCAGATCTGATTGCGCCTTTATCATGGCTGACGACTAAGGGCCGCGACGAAAGATGGATGGCTGGAAGTACGCGCTGTAACTGAAGAAGGATTAGGTTATATGCGTCTCCCGCAAAAAGAGCAGAGCTTGTCTGCCGACGTAGTTAAGGACTGCGATCAGTTTGGCGGCAGTCTTACAGAGAGCGACAATTCCTCTTTAGCGGGTTGTACTTCACATACGTCGATGATGAGTGCACGATGGCAGAGACGTTCCCCGGGAGGCAATTGCAGCCGGTATAATATGGCATGTGGGTTTAACGGGCCAGAGTGAAAGAGCTATGAGGGGCATACTTGTCGAGGGCTCCGGCATTTTCGACCGTGTACTGAAACTGCACAGGACACGGCGGCCTTGCGCTTCGCCTCCTCCAAAAGGCAGCCTCTCGATGCAGGCGGTGCTGTGTAAGCCAAGGTGTGCTGCTGGTCACTGCAGTTATTTAGCTGGGAGTAGTGCAGGGGGAAGGAACCCGCAATCCCCAGGGCCGCTAAACTTGGTTCTGTTTGCGCACCCAAGCGGCGGGCTCACAAGTCTATGGTCAGTAGGGCGTCACGATGATTGTAGCATCAACCTTAGTGTGCCAGTGATTTCGTTAGAACTTTTAGCTTTCTGGTATAACAAGCGACTGAAGTAGGGAAATGTCTGTCGCCCATAACATCTGTAGTTTCAAACTCATTGCTTGTTAGCTGTTATAACTACCTGAAGCATCTGGCAAATGCCACAGAAAGCAGTATTATTCGCTACTACAGCGAAATTGGAAAACTGGCAAAGAAATCAGTTTATTCGGATATATTTAAGCGCTCCGCCAAACGCTGGGCCGCATCGCGCATTGAACAGTTCAGCATTCAATCAGCGTCCACTGCGAGTCATTGCCCTGCTTTGCAACCAAGTGCGGCCTCAGAATAAGGAAACTAAGTCAATTCAGAGCGAACAATGCAAAGAGGGTTCTTTGGGTATTTCAGACCTCAAGATAAATGCCATATCATTTTATTCAAAGACCCATCCGATATTTTATTCCTAATTTAAAGTACACCTGTTTATTTTTGAGAGTTTTATGTGTACTAAGTGAAAAACAATTGAAGAAAGAAAACGTTGATTACCATAAGGTGGTTGCAATTTTGAGCAGATGCACTCATTTGCAGTATATTTCTGCACTTGTGCACAACTGAGAGTCAGGATTTTGGAATCCCGTCTTTATACCGAGTTTTTATAGCGTGTTTGACATTCGTCTTTATAAGAAAGTCTCCAAACTCGTTCTCTCTGTGGGTAGTAACGTAGGACTCTTTCAAATTGGTCCTTACATTCCTGTGCCGGGCCTTCTTCTATAGCGGAATCACTAACACGCAGATCAAGCCAGGTAGCTGTGGTTCCTGAAAAGGTGATAAGAAATGGTATATAACGTAAGAAACAAATTACATTTGTATTTAAATTCTGATATAAACGCTATATATACACAGACTAACACCAACATCGGCATTACCGCTGTAGCTCTATTTTTCATGGCAGAACCGTCTGCAGCTGTTTCTTGGATTACATTACCCGTATGCTAGACATATCGCATATGCATATACTTTTAAATCCCACTGTGTGTATACGATGCGCAGCCAATGTCTAGCTTGAATAATATAGAGAGACAATCAGGTAAAACATTTTTTTAGTTACGGTATGGTCTCTAACGCATTGTTTGCCGATGCATCAGCTTGTCACGAGAGACTTCATTTTGAAGAAGAGAGAAATTTCATGTGTACCACGAAGCCCCGCGCGCATTGCTTGTATCATTTTATCGCCTGTGGTGAACTTCGGGGCTGCTACTGCTATGAGCATCTGCCATACATGCGGGAGGTGCGTGGATCCGCTTCCTGCGCCGCCGGTCGCAATATATTCCAGTCAATACAGGCTTTACCTGAGCGTGGTGCAAGGCTTCTCTTGGGATCGAATTTTTTAGCAAATGCATAGGCGTTTGACCTCACGTAGAATAAACAACAAAACTTTAGTCGTGGCACATTTTGGCCACGCTGATCTTGCAGCAATCAAGGTAAGATCACCATCGTCATCATCGGCTGAGTATTCGCCGAGAATTTCATAATTTTCGCCTGTGTTGCTATGAGGCCGCCTGCTATCAGCTTATCGAATACGAAACGGCCTTGCGTGAATACGTGTCCCTTTCTCGCACAACTATCGTAATTTGCGTTAGAATCATGTCTTGAAAATTTCCTTCTGGAGTAATATCTAATTTCTTATTGAGTTACTTGGAATAGAAGCAGTTGACTGGCTTTGGCTGCACTCGCCACGAGCATGAGAGCCGCTCGTTTTTTGAGGACCGCGTTATATTTAAATCTCCAGTAACCCAGAGACAGCAACCACCAATGGTAAGTGCAACTGATGCAAGCTTCTCGTAAAATGTCAGTGGTGGTATTCATTGTGAGGACTCGAGAAAGATTCATGCAGAGCGTTGCGTTGTTGTGGAAATGAAGTCAAGGCCGTGAAATCCGCTGGGGGCCATACCATCCCGCTCTGCACGTGCAATTCTTACCCTATTTGTACTCAACAACTAATTTCTATACGAACTTCAGGTATCTACTATGTATATCAATTACGTGAAATCCTTTGTTATTATCATTTCCGTTCATTTCTTTTACTAGTGCTGCTCTTGCGTTCCTATTTTGCCGCAAGGTGAAGAACCGTGCATGATCTGCCCTCTTTGCACTTAAAATCCGCACTTGTTCACCTGCCCTTTATATGGCAGCCGTGCCCGTACGAATTCCATTACATGACATGAGCACCACGTGCGCAAATACGGTCTCGGCAGCTTCGGTCCTCCTAACGCGATATTGCACCCTAATGCTACAGTTTTTCCCCCAAGAAGCCTTTTAAAACTCCCTCTTCCTATCAACTACCCCGCAATAGAACGACCAAGAACGACATTAAGTGACGCGGCCGATATTAGGTAGGGGATTATATCCTCTTTTCACAAAAATTTTTGCCTTGCTCCTTTGCCTTTCCGTTTTCATAGATAGCTATTAAAGTGTAGCTGGCAGGTTTATCTTGTTAAAGTTCCTTTACTTTGGCGCGTAGCAATAAATTTTCTTCATTTATAACTGGCGGACGGCATCATGTGATTTTTTTTTTTCAGGGAAATGTGTTCCCGTTTTGCAGGTCTTTCGCTGCCTTTAACTGCGAATTAATATTTGTTGGTCAATTGCCAAATGGACTCTAAAAAAAGTTTTATTTTCTCGTATATATTTTTTATGTGGCCTGTGTATTTGTCTTTATCGTTCTTTGTACCCACTCTGCTGGCACCTTTGGTTACAATATTCCGTAAGGAAATGTTTAAGAAATCTGCAAACTGCAAGCGCATGCCAATAGACATGGCAGGGCCTCTAGCTGTAGGGAATCGCCTGACCTTTTAAAGCGAAAGCCTTTAATGGCTATACTCGCGTCCGTGCGTTACATCCTAGGTCACGTGACCGTGTCTGTCCGTTATATCGCCACCTAGGTCACGTGACCTTGTCCCGTGATCGCAACCGGACCTGTAAATTTGGGAACTTGGCACGTGCCGGAAGTCATAACTCGGGAACTAGAAAGGTTAGGAGAAAAACTGCCGAAGAATGGTTGCTTCAGATAGAGGAGGACCGCACCAAACCCGCAATCCGGCGAGGGAGCCAGTGTCCAGTTACCGTCACAGTCTTTCGGGAGGGTTGAATGCCAAGCTGGAGTGCATCGCATGTGGCACTGCACGGAATTCCAACTCACCTGCTACCTCCCACGCGTATGCCGAGCTATCTCTATCGCTACGACACAGCTCTGGTGCTGGTGTAGGGTTTAGTTAAGATGTATATACAGTAATGATATTGAATGATAATGAATTCTAGAGCCGAAAATTCAATTCAAATTAGTGCAATGAGTCGCAAACGGCTTTCCCTTCCCGCACTTAAGAGATATCTAATGCCTCCAGCGAATTTTTCCCCATGTGGTCAGAGAGAGACAGAGACACAACTTTATTGCCACAAGTGTCGAGAATTAGGGGGTCTGTGTGGGCCTCAGATCACTGCCTGCTACCCTACACGCTGACGATCACACATTACTTCTAGGCCTGAGGTCTACTGAGCACGAGAGAGTCGACTGCATCCGATTTTCGTGTAGTTCAAATCGCTAAGGAATTATAGTAGCTACTCGAAGAGTGCTGCAGCAAGATCCATGGCCAAAGCCGAACCAATCACACCACTACTGAGTAAGCAACACTGGAGCTCACTCTGCAGTGGTGCGAGAAGTTAGAGACGCCACCCCTGTGGCTGGAATTGGATCCTGCGTCCTCGCTGTCAGGCGCTGAACACGTTAACCGCTCATTCCAACTCATTTGAGAACTCTGCGAATACAAAACTGCCATTTGAGGGCGCCACCAAGCACAACACAGGAAACAGAAAAAAACGTCTGCTGCTCTGTGAGCGCCGGCATGAGGCTTCGTTTAGGGGACCAAACGAAAACTTGATAAAAACTCACATTGCTAAAACTGGACTCCTGCGACGCAATTTCCCAAGCATACAGGTATTTTTCTAGTAATTCTTTATCGGATGGCAATACGTTTGTCGTATTGTGAACGGGAAGCGGATCGGACCCTGTGCTGTGCTACAGGACGGTTATGACGACAGCCCAAAAGACAACATCACCGCAGACAAGCACGCTTCTTTTAGAGGGTTGCAGCGTATAAAGTACGAGTTACAGGGACGGCACAAGCGGCGATGACAAACTTCATGCGCCACTTAACGCAGGGCTACGATAGATTCACACGCCTGCGAGTAATTCACCATCGCCTCGCGATGGCGACCGGTCGCAGTCACGTAGAGGGGCGCCAAGTTCACTGAAACCCGCAAGTTGGCATTCATGGCTTAAATACAAGAGCGGCACTGCTTAAACGTTGTGCAATACACCTGAGCAAACTTCTAACGGCCGCAGGTACAGAGATATTTCGCTTCTTAAAGACGAAGGCGTTTGAGCTGTGAAAATATATTTCGCAAGACATCCGGGTGTAGCCTTCTTGTGGGAGCACAAGGACAAGTAACCCGTTTTGAGCAATTACCTTCATGGCCTTCACATAAACTTTTGTTCCTGTTTGCACGGCACGCCATATGTGCGTGGTAATGTCATGTATTTGCTCTCAACGTGTCAGGCAGCAAATGGCAGTTTTTACTATGATCTCTTCTTTAATTTGAGCAACGAAAGTGACTGGTTATTGCTTCTGGTGATCAGCTCATAACCGTCGCTCTCCGAACATCTCCGACTAGGTCGTTACAGGTGAGCATATAGTATGAATAAATTAACCGCTCTATACGTACCGGCACTGTTGTCCAAGACAGCCACGACGGCACATTTCCCAACGTCGCTCTGGAACTCGTACACATCATAACCCTCTGGATATTCCGACGGTACTGAAAGCAATTATGAAATTTAAGCATGATTGTTTTTCGCTTAGAATTACCCGGAGAACAAAAGCTAAAAGGATATTGGCATTTTATGTTCACAGTTTTCTTACGTATGTCTAACTGAACGACAGAGAAAAATGTGTTCCGCAGCACGAAGGCACCGCATATTTTCGGAACCATGATCCTCTTATTTCCAGTATAGAGATTCATGTCCTAGCAGAGCACGAAAAATGACATTTTGTATTTGCGAGGGTTGTATATTCAAGCAGAAGGGAAGACGATGGTGCTTAGAATCTCTTAGATTTTCGGCAATACAGCGGCGCATTGTCAGACATGACACAAAATTGAAAACCGGAACTTGCTCACGTTGCAATGCGAAAAGAAAATATGCGCGAGTATTTGTGATAAGAAACGTCACGAATTAAGAGCACACTGCTCTCCCGTAAATCGGTACCGTCGTCCGCATAAAATGGCTGTGAGCGGGTTTTGTAATGGCTCATTGCTATCCACACCGATACGCACAGTACAACTAAGTGCGGTAGCTCAGAAATCGCAGAAGTAAGACGGCAGCGTGTTATTTTGCCTTTAAAGCTGAACTGTTGTTCGTCATTGGCAACTGAGTAGGAATAAACTAGCAGCCACATGTACAAGAGAGACGTGTTTTCTTGCTTACTGCACTTCCATTTGGTGACGTTTTTGTGTGAAGGAGCGCATCTGAAAGGTGGTGTGAGTGACTAGTCTGGTGAAATAAATAAAATCATTGTTGTGCTTGCTATTTTCACCATCCACCGCAAGCCCCTGTGAGCTCATATCACTCGGTAGGAAGCAACTACAGGTGTGTTAATAACTCCTATATGTCTGGATGTATTTTTTCATTGTTTTATTTAGAAATGTTTTATCTTTCAGAGGGATCAATTTTGTATCTTATTAATATCTGACATCTGGTACTTTCTGCGTTGTTTGGAGGTATTCTTGGTTGGTATTCTTGAATTTTTAGGATTGCTTAGCTGCCTTAGCTACCTTAGCTTACGGAATTGTGCACCAAATGAATAAATTAATAAAACCTGAATTGTGAATTACCGCGCTCAGCACAATTTAACCTTCACAAAAATATAAAGAGTTTAATTCGAAGAGAACTGACTGGTAGCGCTGTTTGTGCCGCTGATAAAGCAAGAAAGGGTCTGATGCTTTCATTTCTATTCTATTATTTTCAATTGGAAAAGATTGGGCACTGCAGGCACAGGCAGTCATTCAGTTCAGTTCGAAATGCAAATTCAAAAATTCGTTTGCTTTTTATTGGTACTATTGAGTAGCTTTGCGTTCACTATTTTGAAAGTTCGATTCCCTCAGAGAATAAGACAACACCAGTCACTCTAATTATCGCCGCCATACGTGTATGCCAGTTCCCCAGCTCGGATTTGTGGAGGCGGATGACTTTTAAAGATTTATCTTTATCCGTATCCAGATATGAATTAATCTGTCAGCATAAATTCGGATTTAATAAGTGAAATTTCGGACAGTTTACACCGCGGTAGCTTATGGTTGTTAGAACTACGCAGCCCGAAATACTTCAGATATTTACTGGTTGGAAATCAAAGGGCACATGCCCACAGTCTAGTTAAAAATTCCCTATGCACCGGTCATCGCAAGGGGTCACCCCTGAATTCTGGCGCCGCAAGGAAGTTTTTTAAATACTCATTAACAGCTGAGCTAGAGCCGTCGCAATCAAGCGATTTCGCCGCTCTTCTGTCCGTAGGGCTGTTTGCGAGGTGTTTCCACTTGCTGAGTCAGGAGACTAGTCATCGTGTATGAAATTCTCTATTTCTCCTTCGCATTGAGAGGTGGCCGAGGTGGTATGTGAGTAGCCTACGTCTGCGTCTCGCCTTCCTGGCACTTTCTTGCTTTTTTCTACCTGAAGTGCCTATACTGACGCTTCCTTGAGCTTGTCGCTGTCAGTCAGACGTCACAAGATTTCAGGCTGTACTGCATCGCACTCTGCAAGAAGCGTGATTATAAAAATTGGAGACCAGGTGTGCGGCAAAGTCCGAACAGCTCTCTGTTGGAGATAACGTGCTCGCAAGGATCCCTAAATAGCATGATTGAACTCGGTAAACAATGAACTAACCACCCAATGAATAGACCACGAAGGGACATCAATGATTGAAGCATGAATATAAATCGTATAACTTGCTTTTAGTACGAGAAAAAACAGTGCCACACACACAAACACACACACAAAAAAACGGGAGCGACTAATAGACCAGTAGACAATGTTCTTCAATTCAAAAGTCAAAGAGAAAGAAATACAATAAAAACACTTCCAGTCTTTACCGTCACGGACGTGAATTGGACACGTGCAAAATGGGGAAGTATATAGAATTTGTGTTGGTAGTGTGGAAACAGGTTCATTTGCATTTTCAACACCTTTCGCGGCATCCATCACTCTAATATCTTCCAAAGATGATTATGATCTCAGATATGCGCACTGGTGTTACGTGCTTTGGATATCCAGACCTGGTCAGGGGCTGTGGAGAGCGGCATCTGAACAGGTGAGGGATAGCGGCAGGGAACGGTGGCGTTTCTGTTCCTCGACAGCCGGCTAGCACTCCAGTTGCTATCACCGCCCCGGGAGCTGTTCAGTTCTTTGGGGGCGCAAGTCAGTCCAATAAAGAATTTCTTTAGAAGCTTTTCGCTGCCTTGTTGACTGCTCTACTGCCTTTCCCACCATGTGATAGTTCTGGATATTTCAGAAACGAAACATGCAGAAAACATTTATCACAGAAAGCAATAAAACTGTATGCTAGGCGCACAATTGGCCGCCAATGTCATTCTGTTATTGAACACCACAGCGTGATAGGTGGTGTTCTGATAAAAGAATCCTATGGTTTCAGAGTCGTTTCGTCAAAACATTTACTATGCTCGGACTACAAGTAACAAAACAGAGATCTCTTTGAGCAGGTGAGCCGACTAGAAAAAATTCTAGTTTACTTTGAAGCCTGTCTTCTTTAGCAACCTTAATGCGTATGATCATTTGCTCGCGCTGAACGTAAGCAAACCACAGGAGGGGCGGAAAACTGAAGATTGGAATATTGTAGCGATTTTTTCGCGAATAAGGAATGTACCTCGTTTGATTATGTTATTCTTTCATGCGCTGGCCTCAGAAATATAGTCGACTGGCAATGCGCTTGCATTTCAGTAATCTTAAAAAATGAGGCGACAGTCACTGACAGTCAAAGACAAAATAAAACGACAGTCACCGACATTATTTCATAGAGAAGTACATAAAACAGCCATCAGCTTCCTAAAGAACAAATTCATTCAGTTGGTCAAGAAAACTTACTTTCTGTGTCGTTAATTTCCATTGCATCGTATTTCCCCTCTATTGGTCCGACACCACCTTGCCAATCAAGAAACATTCCTATCATCTTCTTATCCACCCTATAAGAAACAAAAATTGCAAGTTTACAGGACACCTTTGACCAGTTGAAACGAATATCCTTACCTTGTTTTGTTAACAAAAGATCTTGAAAACCAAGCATGGTTGACGGTTACATTGGTGTAGACGTCCAGTCTGCATGTAATATTGCTCAGTTCCGTAGTATTGTAGACCCATATCTTCTGGTTTTCTTTCAAAAACTGCATATAATAAAATATTTCGCATACAGTTTGACCGACAATTTTCAGAGGCAAAAACGGTTGCATTAAACATTATTTGATTCTTAATTAGCCCGAATTGCTATATCCCAAAGAAGCTTTTGATATTGTGATTGTGACCTTTACAAGAAAATTAAATAAAGATTGACTAACCAATAATTCTGCATCGCAGAACAAGAGCGTTACTATATGACTTTCTGTACTAAAGTGAAAAATCAGATACAATTGTTTAGTATATTTATTTTTATTTATTTATTTATACTGCGGAGTCGCTTGACTCCAAGCAGGGGTGAACAAAGGTACAAGTAAAAAATAAACAAGATATATATATATATAGACTAGCGCCATTCAAAAGCGAACAGATGATGCGAAAAAAAGCAAAAAACAAGGATTTCCCATACAAAAGGCTCTCAAATTGTGAACAAACATTTCTACATTCGGGCTATTCACTACACACTTCGGGAGTTCATTCCAGTCTGTAATCGATTTTACAGAAAATGAGTGTTTAACTGTATTAGAATATGCACGAAATTCTTGTAGCATTTTGCCATGGTTACAACGCGTACCTGCTCGCGAAACAGGAGTAATATAATCGTGAGCGTTTATTTTAATGAGATTATTATATATTAGGTACAGAAATTTCAACCTAGCTTCAGTGCGCCTTGTCTGCAGGGATTCTAGGCCAATAGATTTGATCATAGCTGTTACACTATCTGTTCGCTTGTATCTGTTGCAAATGAAACGGGCTGCGATTCTTTGCACTCTTTCTAATTTGGAAATATTCTTGGCTGTAAATGGGTCCCATAAACAACAGGCATATTCCAGACGAGTTCGCACCAAAGCCTTATACGCTGCCAGTTTCACGTGTTTTGGGGAATTTGGCAGTTTACGCCTCAAACACCATAGAGTCTTCAGTGCTTTCCCGCAAGTAATATCGATGTGGGCATCCCAGTTTAGGTGATTAGATATCTGGACTCCAAGGTATTTTACAGACGAGGATTCTGGAAGTGGAACGCCAGCTATACAATATGGATGAGTCAAAACAGTTTTCTTTTTACAAATTCTAAGTACCAAACATTTATTAACGTTAAGAAGCATACCCCATTGGTTGCACCAGTTTGAGATCTTCTGCAGGTTACTGTTAAGCTTAATTTGGTCCGCTGTGGAGTTAACTAGGGAGTATAAAACGCAGTCATCAGCAAATAGTTTAACTCTAACTTCGGAATCAACCGCATTCGTTATGTCATTTATGTAAATTAAAAATAGGATAGGCCCCAGAACAGATCCTTGCGGAACACCAGATGAAACCGGAAGTGCATCAGAGTACTCATCGCCAACATGAACGTATTGAAATCTGTCTTCTAAGTAGGCTCTAATAAGGTCAATAATGTTAGGATTGATTCCGGCAGTGTAAAGCTTTCCTATGAGTTTGGTGTGCGGTACCTTATCGAAGGCTTTGGCGAAGTCAAGAAAAACAGCGTCCATTTGTTGTTTGTTGTTAACTGCAATAAAAAAATCATGGCAAGTGGTTATCAGTTGTGAGACGGTAGATAAACCTCGCCTAAATCCATGTTGCTGATCACACAAGAAGTGGGTCGACTCCAGAAATTCTGTCAAAGCTCGGCAGATCACATGCTCGAACATTTTGCAACTGGTCGAGACCAAAGGTATTGGGCGATAATTCGATACGCAAGATGGGTCATTGCCTTTAAAAACGGGTACGACACGTGCGGTTTTCCATTCTGATGGGACTGCGCACTGAGACAAACAGGCTTTGAAAATAACTTCCAGGTAATGCGATAACCATTCTGCGTAACGGCGGAGAAAAGCTGAAGGGATGTTATCAGGCCCGCTAGACTTTTTAACGTCAAGCTTCAGAAGAAAATTCAAAATACCTTCGCGGGAGATAGTAACATCTGGCATTAAAGAAGTGTAGCCGTCTGGCTTAGAAGGAAAAGTCGAGTTTTTATCGGTATACACTGATTGAAAATACTCATTAAACACATCAGCAATATCTTTTGACCCTGTTAGAGGAGAACCATTAACTGTTAATGACACATTGCGTTGTTTATTAGCATTAATGTATCGCCAGAACTTTTCCGGTGCTTAACTGAGAAAACGCCCAAGCGTAACATTAAAAAAGGAGTCCCTAGCTTGCTTGATCTTATTTCTTAATAGACTGCCTATCATACTCTCATTAGACTTATTACGAATACTTGACTGCCGCATTCGCTTTAGCTTACGTTTGGTGTGGATGACGTCCCGCGTAATCCATGGGTTATGTTTTTTTTCTTAATAACACTAGGAACGTACATTGTCAAGCAATCGAGGCATATCTTTTTAAACATGCAACATAACACATTTACATTCTCCTCAGCCCTAAAGCTGTCAAGGTGGGTCTCTAAAAAATCCAAAATTCCTTCATCATCAGCTCTATTAAAATTCTTCACAACAATGGGACGCTTTTTGCTGTCAACATAAGCCGATAGGGAAAAAACACAGGAAACAAGATTATGATCAGATACACCATTCAAAACATCAACAGAAACACACATAAGGGCAGAGCTAATGAACACTAAGTCAAGAATGTGCGATGCAGAGGCACAGATCCTGGTTGGTCTGTGAACAATCTGGGTCAGATTACATGTGAAAGCAGTGTCCAAAAGGAGCTCAGAATGACCAGAATTGGCACCCATAGTACTCTTGTGGATCCAATCTATATCAGGCAAGTTGAAATCGCCACCTAAAATCAACTTCACTCGGTCGGCCCGGAAGTGTTGAACGTAATCGCACAGCTCTTCAAGAAAGGTGACATCCGCATGAGGAGGTCGATATACTACGCCTAATACAATAGTGTTGCCACAGAAATCAATCTTGCAAAAAAGTCTTTCGTGGTTAGGAATACCCGTCAGCATCACAGAAGATATACTTTCCTTAAGCACTATCGCGACTCCACCTCCACGTGTCGCTCTGTCGCATCGCAATATTCTGTAGGCGGGGGGAACAATTGAGCCATCAGGGATTTCAGAATGAAGCCAGGTTTCTGTCAGAAACGTAATGTGCGGGTCCAGGTCGTAAAGGAGTGCTTCGAATTCGGCTGTCTTATTAGCGATGCTTTGAGCGTTAAAGGAAATGAATCGTAACGATCTGGTATTATCAGCTCGTCATTTATAAGTCTTTCGTTTTTGATTCCGTGTGACAATACGTGTCGTTGAGGCAACACTGACACTGCCAGAATCTTCGCCTTCGGAATCTTCTTTGCGTTCTTTTGAAATGGTAAGTTTCCGTCTTTCATTCCTTTCTTCATCCCAGACGTATGTGTCACCGTTCAAAGCTAGCTTGTCAAATTTTAGGTAAGCCTTATCCTCAGGTCTGCAATTATCTTTAACGGTAGACCACAGCAGCTTCCGTACTTTTTGAATTCTAAACGGGTAGTCCTCAGATAGTGACATAACTGAGCCTTTCAGCTTCTTCGCATTCAGCTTCTTCGCATGTATACTCTGAAATATTACCTAAGTAGCCTCTCAATGCTCTGATCAACCCATCCTTAGGCCGTTTGAATGCACCCGCCGAATCACTGCATAGAATATTACCGGAAACATTTTCCCCCAAAAAATGTTCTAACGAAGCCGTTAAGACAACCAGCTTTATGAATGCGTCTTGTGTTGCTAAAGTGGATCTGATACGTCAGCCCTTTTTCGCTTTTGTTTTCACACAAATTTATGCAAAGATGCCATAAATATTTGTACTATAAAGCGAAATTTTGGTGTTGCATCCACGAACATGGTATTTTCTACACAACACCCCAGGTGAACATAACACAGACGTATGGCTTTTAAGGCGACATTTTCTAGTCCCACGTAGCTTGAAAAGACCTCCGAAACGCTTGCCACTGCTGTCCCGACTTGGCCCATTCCGAATTAGTCTTTAAGGCGTACGAGTGCACTGTATGTTTGGTGTACCATTAGACTGCACCTCAACGTTGCCCGTGCTTGTGAAGTTTGCTAGTCAACCTTGCAATCATTCTTCCAGCAACTGCGTTACTTTAGCGACATTGGATGTAAAGCTCGGGAATTTCATGCACAGGTCTGTGACGTGTCGTATCTGCGTCGCCGCACACACAATTACAACAGCTATCAGCTGCTGTTTTCATCATCTGCAGTGCAGACCAAAGTCTTGACGGCAGTTCAAAAAACACGGGAAGTCTTTTCCTTATAAGAATGAGCTCCGTGCTGGTAAACAATTTATTGAAGTGAACCCTATGACACTCCTGCCCTTTTCAGGAAGTCAAGTAGGAATATTTTAAATGTCCGCATACACCACTAGAAGCCCACAACGGAGACGATGGATGCCCGTTTTATGCACCCACGCTGATGTACGAGCAGAAGCCGTCTGAATGCACTAAAGTGGCTCGAGGTTTCTTTACTCCCTTGGTGACGCAAGGCTGGATGGACACCACAGCGATCTGAAACGGCTCAGCATCGTTTCTTTCAAGATAATCTTGAAGGACCTTTCTTGACAGGATCTCAGCCAGCGCTCCATGGGCTAGACTGACAGTCACATATCTGCATAAGACAGCTATGTGCGAGAATACGCTCTGGAAACGTATAGAGAAGGCTCTGCAGTGCAGGTTCGGCTCTAGCCTCAGAGAGCAAAGACAGAAACCTCCAGGGGCGAACGCACACTCGAACCTTTCAAGGGTTGATTTCGGATTCATATGGGCGACACCTGGTTGATCCGGATAATAACTATGCTTTCGCAAGGCCGCCTCAATGGCAAACATTACAGCCATTGTGGAACGCAGGACTAGTCTAAGGCAGACATACGAGGCAGTATTGAGAGCTTGGATACGAAAGGCCCCTTCGCTATGTCGGCTTAACTTGTACACAGAGCCGGGGGCGGAAACTTAGAGGTGGTTAGCATACCAGTTTAAAAATGCTTGAGTACGAACGAACGCGTTTCTACCAGCGCTAACGTCAAGAATGATCAAAGTACAGAAAGTAGATTGAAACCTATATAAGAGATCTGTTCGGCACCATGGCCAAGGTGGGTTTAATCGCTTTGCTTCGACTCTGAAAAGAGTGTTCAGTGTAAAATAAGCCGGCAGCTCACACCTCTTAGACAAAAAATAGAGCAAAAAAGAAGAGTCGAAGAAGAAGCAGACACACACACGAGCGCTGACTAGAAACTGCCTGTATTTAACGCGTGAGTGCAATCGCACATTTTGAGCAGTGCGCAATCCTTAAATGATACTCCGAGCAAAGGACGAGGAAAATCTGTGAAGCCCTTGTCATTGCGCGCAAGCGGGCTTCATGTAGAAGCAAACCTTTGATATCATTGTCTCTCCACGAGTTGGCATATCTTAATTAATTCATGATGACGAGCCTAGTGCTTCTGCTGTTGGCGTTGTTGCTTCCCCTTCTTCCCTGTTTCCGCGCATCTTTCGGTCTGTGTGTTTATACGCTCACGCATTAAATTACAATCAGTTTCTACTCAGCGTTAGTGTCCGTCTTTTCCTTTTTCCTGTCGTCTTTTTGCGTTCTTTTTTGTCTAAGATATTCTGTCACCAACTCTCCCAGCGATACACTTTGATGCAGCTCACACCTCTTTCGGAGACGCTGTAGAAGAGCTCTCCCGGCTAGGTCTGTCTGAGGTGATCATCTAGTATTAACATTTTTTTTGACGCTTCAAGGGTAGAAGGGTTTCATAGTGACTCATTAAATGCTTGACTGTTCGTGGCCGTCTGCAGGAATACAAGGGCTCTCTTTAGGCATGCATGGTGCACACTACGCGGACGTTAAAGTGGGATAAAGAACGGGAACATTACGCGGTTCAACACAGGGGCTTTGTAAAGTCTGACATGACCATTGAAGAAGGGTGATTTCCCTCTTGCACACTTGCGATTCTACTGATTGCAGAGAGGTGAGAGGTGAGGGGAGGGCAGATTTAATAACGGATCACTGACCCCTTCCTGTTCAAACTTCTGAATAAGCTGACTATAGATGCAAACTTCTAAATAAGCAGCTGGCTATAGATGCTGGGTGACCCATCATATTTTGAAACGTAGAATACGAAAGTATGCATTAGTAACAGACGAAACCGATGAGTTTGTGAGGCGCCTGAGCATCGCTCTGGCCGAACTATAGAAATAAATTTTCTCAAGCCTTCGCATTTTCTCCTTATACAGCATGACAAGCAGGTGCTCAATTTTTAAAAGCGTGGTGACAAAGTTTTTGTGTGTCCGTTTTCTTGCTTTGAAAGAGGTCTACGGGATTCGCAATCATGAAAACTAGGCCAAAACACCAGTGCGTAGAGTTATTATTCGCTTACAGAGAATTCTACCCCGCCTGTATTTCTCTCGATAGGCGCCATAGCTGAAGCACACCTTGCTGTTACAATCTACAGGGCAACCTGCACTACCACAATACTTATGACGTCGACGTAGCTGGCTAGCATTAGCTCTTCTTGATGCAGAATTTCTGGGTTAGCTGACGTCATAATAATTGGAGCACCTGGAGCCTGACGTGACTCGATGTAAGAGAAAATACTGAGCGGGTCGTAGGACAAGATTAAAAATCCTAAGTATGTTCAACTCAACGCCTGCAACTGAGTCTTCATAGAGGTCATCGTATTAAACCCATAAAACAAATGATAACGTTTATTTGTTTGTGTTCGGAAGTTCATGTCGGTACCCCTGTAACATATTGCGCATAGTTATGCATGTGTTCTGTTTCACATTAACGACTGAAATTGTCAAAATATATTCATAATCCCGGAAACAAACTATAATAGACCAAGCAAGATGCATTCTTGAATTTTCAAGCGCTTACATAGCAAACCACAGGCGAAAGTCACCGAAATAAGCGGTACCTTAACTGCACGCATTGACTCGAGGCCGTTCGCTAATAAAGGGCCAAAGAAAGGCCTATATATCTCGAAGCGACGTCTTCGGCGTAAGGCTCGCCCACCGGAGTGCTTTATTGTGCTGTGTTGGATTTAATGGCACATAGGCAGCTAAGGCCATTATGTGCCAAGCGCAGGAATGTTTTAGGAGCCGCTACTAGAATGCTTTTGTACAACCAGTTGTTAGCCGTCTATTTCGGGATTGAACGGCTGATACAACGCACTTACCATCTCAATGATGCTACCGTTCTGGACTTCTACCTGGCGTCTGCCAACTGTGCACCAGTGATTCATAATAAAATTTGTTTTGTAAGTCTGCACCTATCTATATACAGGTTAAATTCGAGCCGCGCTTTCCTTATGCATGAACAGCTCTTGCCTGGAAGATGCTCGACACTTTTCGGCAGGCCATTGCCCTACAAAACTTGGTTTTAATTGAATCTTTTCTTTCCTGAATAACATTGACATCATTTTTCTGTTAGTATCCACGCCTCGTCCAAGCTAAAACGTTGGCGCCTTTCTTGCGGTTAAATGCCACACGACGCATCTAGAATTGGTTCCATGCAGGCGCTTGCTTTAAGAGTTACTGTCACTTCCACTTCTCTCTATTGGGCGCCTTTCTTGCGGTTAAATACCACATGACGCGTCTAGAATTGGTTCCATGCCGTCGCTTGTTTTAAGAGGTACGGTCGCTTCCACTTTTCTCGATTGAAAAGAACAAGAATTATTTGCACGTCAGCGGAGACTGACTCAAAAAATGTACTACCTTCTCAATATCGGCGGTAGGCTGCTGTTTTTCTTCGTCTTTACCATTTGCGAACACCGCTGTAAGCAGGAAAGGAAATAACAACACTGAAAAAATTCGCGTTTCAACCATGGTGCAGTTTTTGGAACTAAGCGCCTGTTCTGTGGGCGGCCAAGTTATTTATACAAGCGTACATGCTTCATGGCGGATGCACACAGGCAGCTGAATGTTATAGGCGGTGCTTTATTCTTTGTGAAATGCGGGCTCACACCTTCTTCTTGACCGCATATTTTTGATAATATACTTGATGTGACACGTTTTTTTTTCGTAGTGATATACTGTCAGCCGCCAGAATGCTGTCAAACTGAATTTCAGTAAGGCTTTCTGACGGGCTAGTTGGTACATATTCATTTCTGAAAAGCTGTGCGCGAAAAATACGCTCACAGGAAAAAGGGGTAGAAAGGACAGGAAAGAAGCGTAAAAAAAATTTTTAGACGACCAAATGCCATTTGTATAAATATCACTTAGGAGTCGCTAACCTCGACAATGTCAGCGGCTTTTAGTTCTCAGTTATAGCCCTTTTATTCGAGTGCCAGCTCATGTCTCCGCTTCCCTAGATGTATTAAGTGCATGGAGTTCATTGGCGTTACTATAATTTTGGGTCTATTGGCAAGTGATTGTTGTATTTATATACCCTGGTTTTAAATTCGTACCAGCGAAATCGGTCACATTTCATGTAAAACTTATTATACACACCCATAAATAACCGTATCACCAAATATACTTACAACCCTAACGTATATCCAGGTTGATGTTTTTTACACAAGTCATGGCTGTGATGGTCAGGAGTGCCAGTGTTAAATATGAGCTGAAGCAAGGTAACATTGCAAAAAAATTCCTTGTGCTCCTTGACTAGAGTCCTCCTGGGTCAGGGTGAACGTTTCGTGAGACCATCAATCGAACGAGGCTAATCATTATCAGTAACAGACACCGTATATTCGCTTTTAAATGGACCCTCAGCCCCGCTTTCGTAGCTAAAATGACTCTTCGATCGATTCTTTGGCGTGCTAGAAATTCTGAAGTCGGTCATTGCGGTTCCTAGGTCCACAGTACATGACTTTAGTACTTTATAACTTAAGGATGGTTTCGCGCGAGGCTCAAACAAGACACCCCAGCTAGGACAGTGCTACTGAAGCAATGGGTTTCACAGTAGCGCAGGAATTGGATTGTAGTACCTTGGAGAACTTGATAACTTCGCGTTCCCGTGAGATTTACGCTCTTAGTGAAAGTAAAATAATGCCATTTCCGTTGAGAGAGCGAGAGGTTAAGTACTCCTAATGAAAATTAACGACTTTCCTCACCACAACCTGAAGAGTATGGCCAGAAATCGGTATCCAACTTCAGTGCCTTTTATCTCCAATTTGCATATTTATAAAGTGGAACTGAGAAGCAAAACTTCGAGGAAGGCAGAATGCCCAAAATTGTTTAGACCGCTTCCAATATCACAGCCGCAGCATGTCATGAGAGTATGCAAGCATTGCTTTGAACCCTTTCTGTAGCATAGTTGAAAATGTATAGTTTCTTGTGTATCGCAAAATCCACTACGAAGTGTGGGCCACTCTGCGTAGGTGCGGTTCTTAGTGTTTGTGTCTATCTTGTTGGTCGTATGTTAGAGCTTCGGTGCGATAGAAGTGTATTACGGTAACGAATAATTAGGGTATTACAGTTCAACATTAAGGAATACTGTTGCAGGTGGTCGCGTCGGCCTACGGCACCCGCCGTATTGCTCGAGACTCGTTGGGTGCCTCTCACAACCCAAAAACACTACTGCGGAGTTGGCCACTGTTACGGCCCAGACCGCGCCTGGATCCTCTCCCTTCTTTTGCTCTCGTCCCGTCGTGTTGGCCTATGTAATCAATACTACCGTGTAACGTGGCCCCCACCTTGTTTTGAGGAAGTTGTGCATGGTGCCTTAAAATGTGACGCTGGTACCCTCAAACATTCCTCCTGCTGCACCAACAACAGAGATCGCGCACGGGACCCAGCTCGCCTGTTTAGAAACTCCCTACGTTATAAACTGATCAGCGGGCGATCAAATGGCAGAAATTATACGGGCAACATGCACGATCAAAGAGGGTGGTACATCCGCGGGAATGGTGGTGCGGTACCCAGTCGCCTGGCGGCGTGACGATTCAAGTTCAGCTTTCTCACACATCACTATTTATTGTGAGACAACTCTGGGATATTGTAAGATGCTGTTATGAATGTATTGATGATATATGGTCTAACGTTCTGATAGCGTAACACAATATCTATTTTAAAATCTTCCTGAGTTAATACTGCCATAGAGCACCAAAAGAGTGTGTTTTTGACAATAATTGTGAGTGAGGCAGCTTTGTAATATTTTTAACTACTGTTGTGAAAATTTTGAAGCCAATAGAATAGTCTTCCAGTGCATAGCAAAATCTTGCTTTAAAAGTTTGTTCTGTGCTCACACCGGGTGCTTGAGACTTCCATAAAAAAGTAATTGGGCGCGTTTTTGACAATAAATAGCAGAAAAGTACAATGCGTTCCTATGAGGAATCTGCAGATATAATGATTTTATTATTGAAATCTTGCGATATGCGAAAATAGTGAGTTCTTTAACAGCTCCATGCTAACCAATCCGGTTGTTCATAATTGGACCAGAACTCTTCTGTGGGCTGACTTTTCATGTTCGTGACTGTAGGCTCTGAGATGTGCCGCTTACAAAACTCCTCAAAATATTACAAAAGCTAAGGGAAGTTTTTCAATATGTTAAGAATGTGCTGCGCGAACACTGCTACTAAGGAGCCTTTATCTTGGCATATTAACATGTTAGATTGTCTATTGGTGGTATGTGAGCACCTAACGCGCAATTTATTTACAGCGTGTTTCGCCTACGGCTTTCCATAATTTTTAAATATAGGCTTGAGTTAGAAGAGCGCTATTTTTGGCATAGCAGAGTCAGCGGTGTAGTGCATCAGAATACAGCGAAGATGTGCTAACTAGCAGGCCGGTTAACCATTACTTAATAAGCTTTCGACTATTACTCAAAAAAACATTTCACAGAAGTCTGTCTGGTTGGGAAATTTAATTTAGGAGGAAGATTACTGACGCCAACTAAGTTAATTTAACTTGGTTGGCGTCAGTCATCTTTCCCCTAAATTAACTATTGCTGTTAGTCTTCTTAATTATTGAGAGACATGTAGCCTACCGTAATTAATATCTATATCAGTTTTTTATAATTTCGAAAACGTGGTTACCCTTGGCGCCGCGCTTCAATAGATTTTAGCCACATCGCGCCAAAATACATTCGCTTTAGAGAAACTTGCAGGAAAACCAACCTCTCCAGTGCACTTAAGCTGTCGAAATAGCCAAAATTTGTCGGGCCGCAGCTCCGAGGGTAACCGCATTTTCGAAATTCTAAAAAGTGATGTGATGACTACTTACGATGGGCTACACGCATGTCAGTAATTAAGGAGCCTAAAATTAATAGTTGAAAAGTTAAAACGGAAGCCTCTTCCCAGTATTGATACGGCGTACTCAGCAAGCGCGCTGGAAACTACAGTCTTTTTCATGGCCTTCATGGGATTTTTTTTAAACTCCATTCAAAATTCCCGCTCTCGCCTACGTAAACAAGGTCACACCCAGGGCACGTAATCTGGTACACGACGTTTTGAAATCTTTATTTACTTAGTTTGTCGTTCATGTTCACCAGCTCGTGCCGTTAATTCCGGGTGGGAACATGGCCAACTTGCACACAGCATGCATACAGCATGCACACAGCCCACGTCCCAACGCTTCACTTATGCCAGGTGCATAGGGAATGCCGGCGCGTGATAAGCAGTGGCGGCCATCCGGTCGCCATCTACAGAATCCACAAAATTCATGGATTAGCCCCACGTGCTTAATTCAAGGCGCACTTGCATGTGATCCGAGGCGAGATCTTGAGGTCTCGAGCAGATTTTTCGGGATTACTGTATGAGTGAAACCGCAAGAGCTCGTTTGTGGCAGGCCGGGTGCAGAGAGTTGAAATAAAGGTACCTGCCCATGTGGGTATCGTTCCTAAAATCTTTGTTCAAAAGGTGGTCGCCATCTCGCTCCATTGACACTTGAAAAAAAGGCAGTCGGTTGTTAACCTCCTGCTCGACAGTAAACTTAATGGTCTCTTCAATGCTGTTTAGGTGGTCTGTCAACGCAGCGAGTGAGATTTTCTTGACCATGCAAAAACAGTCATCAATGTATCGCATGAACACCTTAGATCGAGGATTGAATAAAGCCAGAGCCCGGTTTTTCATGGCTTTCATTGTCTGGTTGGCGGCCGTGACAGAAATGGGCGCACTTATTGCAGTTGCATGCACCTGCTTGTATAACGTGCCACGAAAGGCGAAATATGTGCTTTCAAGGCAAAATTTCAAAAACCTCGTCAAATAGTGCGCATCTATAGGTGTTCTCGCGAAAAAAGTAATCTCGTGGCAATGTATACAAGATGTCTTGGATGATTATTGAAACATCATTAAACGGCGCCTCAAGTTTATTTCGTAGTGAACAAGGCTTCCGCACGGAATCCGAAACGTCGTCATCTTTGGTCGGTGTTAACCTTTCACGGTGAAAAATTAACCTATTCTCCCACTAGACGAGAAGTCATGCATTAGATTTACGTCATAATTAGCCTGTGCGGTTGGCCAATGAAAGTAGAAGAGACAGCATACGTTGCTTGCATTTCACTGGTGTGCTTTCCTTCCGCAGGAAAGTAATGTTTCAATAAAAAGAATTATTCTTTATCGAAGTATACTACATACATATGAATGTCAGCAATCCATATATGCTAAAAGAGGATCTCAATGCTCCACAGGTGTTAATCATTTAGCTCGAAATCTTGAGCTGTTATATGCGGTGAAACACAGCAAGCGTATAGAGCACACGGAATGAGGTATATGGCTAATCTTGCTTAAAGACATATTTACTTTCAAGAGCCATTTAGAATTTTTGTAATTCATGAAAAGAAACTGCTCTAACACAACTAGTAATTCTAAATGCTAATTATGTATGTAATATCAATAAAATCCAGTTAATCAAAAATATGAGCTGATTAAGGTGCCGGGGGGACTAGTCCTTTAGCAGTAGATTTCTTGTGAAAGCCATTAGCCTGTCAGAAGAACAAGAATGAGACAGTCGCCTCAGTCGAATGTCATCAGGACGAGCCCCGACACAGCTATCATGAGCCCCTGTTTTTTTACTGACTTCTCGAATGCGACCCGCCGGCGAAAAACAATTTTTTGTTGTGGCGTTCTTGTTTTTTGTTTTCGTTTCAACCTCTGGAAACAGGTTTCTGACACTGTCATGAAAGGAATAACCTTACTTTCTATGTTTCTTTTCCACAAACTATACTTTAACTTCCCCGCACTACGCCAGACTTAGTTATCCACTCTCTTACGCTCATCTCGCCGATTATTCAACTCCCTCAGCATTCAGCGGTTGCATGGTTCATCCAACGCTTTCAACAAATCTTTCCTTCCCATCGCCATAGAGGAATGGAACTATCTTCCTGAAACCGTTGTCATCGAAACTAATCCCACCAGATTTAGGCAGCTAATAACAGACCACTTGATCCAACTATACCTACTTCCCTCGCGATGCTCTGCGTGCAATTTGAACTGCTTGTGTTATTGTGACACCCCCCCCCCCCCCCCCACAAGTGTTTTCCCACTTATTTAATTTCCGTACTTTTTAATGTGTAATTTATATACTACTGCTTTGCCATGTATATTCTGTTCTATTTGAATCACCTGACGCTAATTTCACGTCAAACTTGTTATTCTTGTTATTCTTGTTATGCTTTTTTATGCTTACATGCCTTTGTGTGACCGTTTCACATCACTGTCTCCCCCCCCTCCCCCCCCTTATGTAATGTCCCAGACGGGATATTTAAGGGTTCAATAAATGATTCAGATCACTCCACATAGTGTGCGTCATTACCGACTGACGAAATCAACCTCAAGCGGCCAAGCAGAGGATGTTTACCAAGATGTATGGCTTAAATTGACCTCAGCATACTGCCTGTCCAGCTGCAGAAGATGCTTTGAATGTTCTCGGCGCTATTTCATTGTGCAGAAAAAGATCTCCGATCTCTAACCTTTATGTGCGAGGGGAGACCTTCTGCTCCGAAAGGTGAATACGCACATGTTGGCTGTATAGCACTAGGATCCCTCTCACTGTGTCGGAAAAAAATAGAGAAAAAACCGCTTTTCAAAGAAAATGGCAGCAGAATTTCCACAACTGGACTACTACTGTGTCCCTGCACGTTAGAAGGTTTTCTCGCACCGCAAGCATTTCATGAAATATTTGCTCAAAACCGTAAAACAAGCCTTACATTTTGCCAAGTTGGCAATGGCGATCACAAAAGTTAGGCAGAAAAATATTGTAATTTAGCCAAAATTGCAGAGCTCTTTTTGGCACATTTGCCTTAAGAGTACTTGAAGCAATTTTATGTTATAGTTCAACGTAGTCATGCAGGAGCATGAGCCTTTCAGTGTGTTAGTTTGTCACGACAACCAGCCTAAGGTGAGCCAGAGCTCTCCGTACCAGAGTGCTCAGCGCGACTGAACATTTGCTGATCTTGGCAGGAGACTTTTCGAGTTCATACTTGCAGTGATCCTGGAAAAAACACATATTTCGACGCACTTGCGGCTTTATTTCATGTATGCCAGCTCCATGTATGCCAGCTCCATGTATGCCGGCTCCATGTATGCCGAACTTAAAGGCCGGCATACATGGAGCGTTTTTACGGCGGCAAATCGGCGATTATCGCCCGTCGTACTCCACGCCCGGCGTCGAGAAAAACGCCACCGCCACCGGTTTGAACCGGCCAGATATTGACGCGCGGCATCCGGCGAGACCGGAAGCGGCGGCTGAAACCAGCCAATAGCAGCGCAGAAAGCCCCCTCTTCCGGTTTGGCTGCCTCTGCCTGCCGCCGCCAACATTGCCGCAATATCCGGTGAGCTGCCCTGTGATTTTGGCACGCAAATGTTTGTATTGTGAAAGTAAACGCTTCATCAGACATGAAATGTGGCTTTTTGGAGAGCACGAAATGCTTGCGTTTCCTCCCTGAAGCGAAAGTTCTGAAGAAAACCGCAGCCGGTGGTATCCGCTGCTCAGAGAGCGTCCAAAGGTACGCGACGGTATGCATTCTAGCACGCATGTTCTTATAGATACCTATGCACGCGCGCTGAAATTAGTACAGTGGTGTTGAAATGAAGAATTTCGTCCTTATAACAGAAGAGCCGGCGTCGCTGCTCTCAAAGAGATCCTCGCTTAGTGGTGTTTGCCATTCACATTCGCTTTCGTGGTGAGAGATGCGCGCGGCGTAGCGCCGCTTATTCGCTCCATGTATCTCCTGCCGGGCGTCACACAGCCCCGCTGTTTCCTGCAACGCGAACATCGTCGAAAAGAAAAACGTCCCATATATTCCTTGCTTAAACGATATCATGACACTTTTTTATCAATCATCAATTATCAATTTATCAATAAATTTTTGCGTTTCTGTTCAACTTTTTTCACCAACACCACCCCTTCACAGAGTTCTCATCCTTCTGAGTTAAACTGCACTCACTAGGAGAGCGGATCATGTTGAATATATTTAGGTCATCAGCACTTCGGATATCTGAGAATGAACAAAAACTTCTTAAAGGTTGTTTATCAAGAGCGTTTATAGCAGATGCCTCACGTAGGATCCCTGGGGAACCCCAGATGTCACACTGAAGGGACGATACCTTAGTCCACCACAGCTCACTCGGCTTTGTCGACTTTGTACGTAGCTAGAATACTATAGGGGTTACAAGGACCATAGTTTGACAGCTTTTCAACAAGGCTGCAGTGTTCTACTGCACCAAAGGCCTTGCTGCCATAAAAACAAACAGCTTCAACCTACTCTCGGTAGGAGTTTGCAGGACTAACACTAAAATACTGGCAAAGTTAGGTTCAATGCAACGACCTGTTAGAAAGCCATGTTGATGGACCTGTAGGTGGCTTTTCAAAACAAATGAGTTTTTTGAGTAATTGACCATCTAGAGCGCCCTTGCAAAGCCCGAGAGAAGGTCGTCGCTATATATTCTGAGTGCAGCAAGGCCATTGGTGCGGTAGACGACTGCCCGTTTCATGAACAACGGTTGAACTAATCGTCTTCGTAAGCCTTTTTGCTGCTGGTTAGCGAGCTACCTACAAGGTATACAAAGCCACGTGAGCTACGGTGCTCAAAAGTCTCGGCCATTTAGTATAACATCTGGTTTTCCTCAGGGATGCAACTTGGGGCCTCTGCTAGCGGCGAGTTCTGCATCATTCATCTTGAGAGGGAAGCGCAAGCAAGGACAGCCACAAAAACAAAAAAGATGACGGCACAACCGCTTTTCACAGATACATTCTTTTCATTCAAAAACAGGCATTTTGTACAACGGCAAGAAACAAGAAGCAAACAAGAACGGCAACATCAAAGCCGGGGAAGTCAAACTTACAATCTTGGATGCATGAGCAGTCAGCGGCAACCTTCCTGCTCCCCGGAATCCCCTAACATCGACCTTTTTTTTTTTTCACTGAATACGCGAAGCGGCGAATATTACTGGGGGCGGTTGATTGATGTGCCTCGGTCTGCATTTTCCTGATTTTGGCTGCCTTTGCCAACACGGGTTCATTTCCCATAAACAAAATAAAAAGTTTTTTTTCCGGTTTAGTAGCATCCTGATGTTAACAGCGCAGAACGTAGACGGGACACGAAAAGCACACAAAGCGAGGATCAGGATGTAAAACCAACAAGCCCAAGCTGCTGTTCTAGTTTATTAGCATGTTTTAGCGCGTATGTAAAATTTAAAAATACCGCAGTGGTAGCCAAGTGTTTGAGCATCCGCCTTGCGTACGAGAGGTGCGGAGTTCGATCGCCAGTGCCGCCAGGTACCCACCGATGATACAATGGGCACAAGCTTTCCCCTGGTCTGGTGCTTGCCTTTTTTAGGGAGTAATGCTTGGCAATGGGTCTTTGACCCCACCTTGAGAAGTCTAAAATATCTTGTGCCATGACGCTATTTGGCCATAGAGGCCCTGGCGCCTTAAAAATATGTAATCATCATAAAAAGTATAGTACCAAAGAAACGGTTAAAGATGGAGCTAGAATTAGATAGGTGGCATCGATAAGAGTGTAAGCTGAAAATCTTCGTAGCAAACACAAACGGACGAAAACATTTCGCTGCCGAAAACAATGCACTCGATGTTGCGAGCTATTCCAGAGTTTCAGCGCACGGTCTGGGCCCAGAGTGATTACAGACTATTGGGCGTTGTCCGTGTTTCCATTTGCCTGAAAAAGAACAGGATCAGGAAGTTCCCGACTTTCTATTTAGCCGCTTCATCCTTTGATGTTTTTGCAGCAGTCTTTACATAGCGTTTCGATTCCACTTTCTCTTCTCATCCCCTTGCTTAATCACTTTATTTTGAGACCTTGAAGATATTTGGCCATGCACAACCTCAGAGCAAATTATTACGCTTTAAAAGTGGAAACCAAGTCAGATAGCTTGAGCTGCAAGCCAACGGCTTTGCGAGGTTGCGTTTCTACAAAACTAAAGTGGCAACTAATAAATGGCCATTCTTTTCAGCATTCTGAAACACTTGAGGTTGTTCCTCCGAGAGAAAATAACATGCCTTGCAGGCGAAAAACTACAGAGAATGTTTACAACATTCGAGTCTGTGCGAAAGCAGGAATTTTTTGTACATATATAGAAGGCGATGAGTATGCAGTGGCACGGAAACGAGCGCTCGCGCTAGGCCAGCTTCGGACATGCAAGAGGCAAATTTGACCTGGTCGTAATCACCGGATTATTTCCACGTAGAAGACGACGACGAGCGGGCAATGCACCATTGCAAATGCCACCGAATTCTTGGTCGAATGCCACCCGATTCTTGGCCGATCCCCCAGTGTGGGTATGTGCCATCCTTTGATAGGCTAACAACAACAACAACAACAACAACAACAACAACAACAACAACAACAACAACAACAACAACAACAACAACAACAACAACAACAACAACAACAACAACAACAACAACAACAACAACAACAACAACAACAACAACAACAACAACAACAACAACAACAACAACAACAACAACAACAACAACAACAACAACAACAACAACAACAACAACAACAACAACGACGACGACGACGACGACGACGACGACGACGACGACGACGACGACGACAACCACAACAACAACACCGAATCAGCGGCTGAAACCTTCAAGCAACTATTTTGGCACGGCATGCAGCCACATGAAGGATGCACGGACGGATTAGTGGACGTACTACGAACGGATGAATGGATGGAAACAGCGTCCGCTTAAAAAAAAGACAACCTGCCTTCTTTTAGACCTTTTTTTAATTTAACAAGTGTTCGGCTGCATTTCACGATACTGCCAAATGCAAATATGAAAACATTTTAGGATATCCCATACAATTCGTGATGACCTCTCCTCATAACACTTGCCTGCTTTTAAGTCCGCAATTTTTCGTTCGTTAGCAGTATAACATTATGAGACCGAAATCTGTCGGTGAATTTTGCACCAAAACGCAGCTCTCGCGAGCGTAAATTGTTTTGCTCTCGTTCTTGTCATAGCTTAAACTGCTGAAACTGTCATGGCAGCTGAAACTGTCATATCCGATAAAAAGTGACCTCAAGCGGCATTCACATCACAGGTGTGTAAATTCACCTGTTAATAGAAGGAATAAATTGTTTGAGCAGAAGCGCTGCTTGTGTTTGCAAACTGACCTTTATAACTTTAGCTCAGCTTTAGCTTTTCGTTAAAAGCTTGTAATGCAACATAGCAACGAGCCGTATCCGATGGAACGCTGGTGTGTATAGGATACCTTCGTTTTTTGAGCCCTCGGAACACTCAGACATCTACGCAGCATCACTCCCTATGTGTTCTAAATGGTACTATGTCGTGGCACGTGCTGAAAATCACCGTCATTGTCATTTTTCACTGCTTCGTAGGCGCTTTGAAATGATGGGCGGCAAGTGTTGGGTGCCAGTAGTTCCCACGCACTTTAACCGGTTGAGAGACGAGCCTTCGTCGCCAATGGCAATTCTAGGAACCCGTGAATAAAGGTGAGAAGGTGATCAAGAAGGACAAATGCCAAGGTTAGGCCGACGAAAAGTCAGGCGCATGGCACGTCAGTGTAGGCATTCGGTAGTTTGCTGCTGCCCAAAAAGACCGAAAAATAATATGGCAGTGCCTAAATCGCGCTCTGCAGTAAGGAAGATAGAACGTGCTGCTTGGAACGAAAGGTCACTTAGTGAGCTGAAGTCAGCGAGAGCTCTGGTTCATGGCATTTACGAATGCCGTCTTTGTTATAATAGGTACTACACACGCCTTGCTCTTCCTGCTTTCACCGTTGTTTTCTTCACCCGTTCATTGCAAACATGGTCGAGGACGGGCGTGGCATGGTGAGAGGCTTGAGAGTTCATTCCCCCGCCCCTATCAGCTTACAACCCCACCTTCTCTCAATCGACCGCGCTGAACGGTACTTGGCGCTTGGTCGGTCGCAGATGGTATCCCATGAAGTGGTGATGCTTAAATAGCGGCTAATCGCATTGGCTCCTCGTACATTGCATTGTTCAACCTATTCTTCACCATGGCATAGACTCGAATTTTTTATATGCTAAACTGCTGAAACACAGGGCGGTTTGTAATACTATTTCTCGTAACATGCGGGTCAAACTAAGTATGAATCATAAATGCAGCCAGCGTTCATAAAGCCGCGCAAGTGCTTGAAGTTTACCGACGCTACGTCGGGTTGCGGGTTTCTCCCTCTTCCGCCGTTCTAACCGGCGCCATTATGAGCGATTATTTGCTCCTACAGCCGTCGCCCGGAAGAACGGCAAAAGAGCAACACTTTGCTTCTGTTTTCTTCTTTTCCTGCAACTGTCTGCGAGCCGTCTGCCTCTGTTGCAGGTCTAGCTTTGGCGTCGCGAATTGCGCATTTTATCCTCTTTGTCTACGCTTTACCAATGTTTTATGTAAAAGGTTTTACCGCTGAAATGGTCCTATTCCTTCAACAAATAAAGTTTTAACAATATCTAAACGCAGACTACAACCTGCGGTTCACCTTGCATGCAGATGTGGAGCCTGGATAGTACGAAGCGCGCTGCAGCGTCTGGACGTCCATCATACAATATGCAGAGAAAGTATGACGGTTCTTTTAGATTATGCTCGATGACAGCAATTACCTTTAGCAGCATATATATCTTGCTAATTATTTATAGGCAATCTGTCAGAAGAGTCGCGAACACTTTTTAAAAGTCCTTAAAGGTAGTGTTCAGTATTAAATGAAATTCTGTTCGGAACCAAACTCTCAGGCATGGCGGGCGCTACTTAGAAAGATAATAGTCCCAATACGACACTTCATGAACTAATGTGCTCTAAATAGCTCCGGTTGTTCATGCCAAAGGGAGGTTGTAGGCTATGGAAACGAGGATGCCATATCATATTTTGAAATGAAGAAAAGCTATGTTCTAGAGCTGCTCAG
This sequence comes from Amblyomma americanum, assembly GCA_030143305.2. Classification (NCBI taxonomy): domain Eukaryota; kingdom Metazoa; phylum Arthropoda; class Arachnida; order Ixodida; family Ixodidae; genus Amblyomma; species Amblyomma americanum. The sequence continues at coordinate 63,845 of JARKHS020022617.1, forward strand.
CGCGAGGATATCCGGTGCTTTTTCTTCACAAAACAGAAACTGAGCGCAGTAGGCGCGAAGAAGGCTTGGTGCAGAATGAAGTTTTATGATGACGTTTTTTGTAGCTACTATGGCGCAAGATTTGAGCAGCTTGCTCTCATGAACCAAGGTGCGCTACTTCTTTTGTTCAGCCTCTCAGCAAAATGATAACCACCAATTCACGACGAACCGTCTGCAGGGCATCTCGGATGCTCTCGCACGCTTCACGAAATTAGACACAGGTATCATTGGCCACGACTGTACTCTGATGTCACGTATTACGACAGAACTTGCGAGGGTTGCCAGCGATTAGATGCGGAACAACGACAGTAGCAGAGATTTTCAGTCCTACAGTACCATTAAAAATATTTCCAAGCAAATTAAAATGTGTGTCTTTCGGACTATTTCCGACGGATACATCTGGTAGCAAAAAGATCACATTGTAGCGACCGGGCACGCCACTCGCTATGCCGACTACGCAGAAGCAATGTCGAATGGTACTAGAGCTGAACTCGCCAGATTTTCCGCCAGAATGATCATTCTCACACCTGGCGCCCCGGAATTTCTCATTGCGGACAACAAAAAACACTCATGGCATAGCTTCCCCAAGCCATTTAGCGCAATCACCCAAGGCAATGCACTGCGCTGCGCTGCACTGCACTGCATACAATCCGCACAGCAGCGCCTTTCAGACCTCTAGAAACAAGAACATCGCTGTTCCGACGTTGCCGCGTACCTACAGCACGCAGCAAAATCTGGACGGCTCACCCGCCTACGTGTTAAATACAAACAATGTAACAAAGGGCGACGCTGAAATCTACGGCGACGCGACGCCTAATAGAAACCAGGTTACAGAGTGTAGGACTCGGCCCTGTCCACCGACCTGTTAGAAACTTACATTACTGTTTTGCACCGTTGATGATCCTTTGCGAATTTGGTGAATTGCACTACGAGGTCTTCCCCAACAGAGCGACAGCATCCTAACGGTTGCATATTTAGCAGCGCGGCAAAATTTACCTTCACCCAACAAGAATTCCAAAACATAAATTCATTTCTCAGCCATCGTTCGTTGAATCAAGCACCACGGTGACAGGTGCAAGCCAACAGCGCTTGGACGGGTGGAAGTGGGACCATTGCCTGCCGGACCTTTATTCATCCTTAAAGTGCGCACGAACGGACAGGGTGAAATAAAACCCAAATTCAAAGGGGGAAAATATTACCTGAAGCCACTCGCTCTTCATTCAAACTCGCGCAAAAGCGCACAACACTGGGTGTAAATGCATAACGGCCTTAGTGCAAGCAACCGTTCTGGAAGCAGATGCAATACACCAACTGCACAAAACCACCAGAACCTCATCTCTATAACAACGGACCAAGTGCAGCACACAGAAACGAGAACATTGATTTCATGCGTAAATTCATGCTCACAGTAGCAAAAGATTCTGCGCCAGCCAAAACTAATAAGACAGCACCCTAAAAGCGAAATCATTAAACGCGGAAAGCTAACCCAAAAGCTATGCCTAAACCAAAAGAAAAAGAACAAAATAAATTATCAACCTCATTTGACTAGCCGAGGCTTAACTAGTCAACGCCACGATTTAAAGGTTATGCTTATAGAGAATGCCAATAGGGATTCCAGTCTAATGTTTCAATCTCCGGCACTCAGTGGGCATCATTTGTTATGTTTAGCAGCAGTTTTTGACTGGCAACAGCGAAATTTCTATCATCACGGATGTAAGCGCCGAGCGACGTTAGATCTGAGCAGCAGAAAATGCCGTGGTGTCTCTGTATTCCTCCGTCAACAATCGGCGTCTCTGAACCTGAGATGCTCTATTATGTGGCGTGTCGAAAGTGCGAGCAGGGAAGTTTGTCTCGCCTTAGAGATTTAAACCCCCAAGGAATGACACGCTAGGGCGAGTAGAGAGCCACACAGATGCTTCGGGCTAGCGTCGAACAAAGGGAAGCTTGACTCTAAAACCAGCTTAGAGAGAGTTGTAATTTTGCTCGGCCTTTTCACGTTCCCTTTTCTGACTGCTGTGGTTGTAAACAAATCTGTCATGGCAAAAACGCATGCACTCGAATAGCAAAGGTTCCATGCCTTCAACATTTTAAGGGATCAGCGGTTAAGCTACCTCAGCATCGGAGCAACAACCCTGTAGAGTTAAACAAGGCTTTAAAGAATGTAATTTAATAAAATGCGAGTCACTTTTTCACTAGAGCGACATGTTTTCCACTTTCTGAGGGTCAGCGCACGAGCTTTCTTGTAAAGAAGGTCATGAGCTGATTTCCAGAATCCATAGTTTTGAACATAGATAAGTACAGGTATAGAACAACTACCATTGTCTGAGATATCATATCCAGAGTTTTGACATGCCATTATGGTTGCACTTCGGCCCAAGAAAACGTACTGCATTTATTGAACTACGGAAGAGCGGTGTCAGAAGATATATGTCGAGAACTGATAGCTCAGAAGAAGCGAATAGTTACATGCTTCCCGGAGGTCACGGTGGGGCACTGTTGTGTCAATTGCATTCAAAATGTCTGGAACTTAGTATACGCACTCAAGCTTCGCTACCTATAAGACAAACTAGGGATGGGAAATTAAGGGTAGAAGGGATCTGATCACCCTGAATTAACAAACATGCATTACTAAATCGTACCGAAATGGCTAGACCCCGTTTTCTTTCACGCTTGGTAACTACTAAAGCTTAGCTTTCCACCAGGTGCGCTGATGTCACTATGCAGCTCGACCAAGTTTGACTCGGTTTTGCAGCGAATAAGGCAACATATTTTAATGAACAAACTATACGCATATCAGCCGTTCTTTACTACTCGTGGATCAGAAAACGCAATATCCTTGCGAGATACGAAAGCAGCCGCTAGATCGTGGATGAAACCAAGGCTGTCAGACGTGCGGCGTCATCAAAAATTTTTAATGAGTTGGCTGATTTTCAGAATAACTATCTAGAAAAAGGAAAGGAATATTTTCTAGTGATTTTCTTGAGGCATAGTCCTAGCTGCACCGATCTGAAAAAAGAATTCGCCAATAAATTCTCGAGGATCAATCCACTCGTGATACTCTGCCCATTGTTCAATACAAGAATGAAGACCGCAGAAGGTACCCATCCTCTTCTCTAAACCTTGATTCTAGTGATGTATTACAGACACTATAGTTCCGTAAGCCCCATTCATCATGAAACTTTGGCCGATGACAATCTCAGATTGGCAGCTGAATGCTATTCCCAGGAATGGAATAAAACGTTTTTGCTTTTACCAAACTTACAAGCACTGCGCCGAATCAACTACGATCGGATAAAACAGTGGTCGGTCTGGAAAATAACAGCACGCATTCCTGTTCCTGTGCGTCGCCCTAGTACGCTGAACGAACAGAACTCGTCCCACATACGATCCAAAGTTTCAAGAGCGTAGTTGGGTGATGCTGCTTCCAGCCGCACTCCAAGGTCCTCGAATTGAAGCCCCTTATGCCGTAAAATTTCTGGTTGTCTCTTGATTGAATCGGAAGACATTAGGGAATACAAGACTGCATCCCCAACGGACGTGTATATACAGTGAAGCTCCTTACTTGCCACCTAACGATGTTAGAGATTTACCCGTACTGTTGGCAATTCCTTGCTCCCACGACACCCCCGGACGTATGGCCGCAGTATCAGACGCTCAGCGCAACTCCAACGATGCAGATTCACAGCCCGCTTGGGCGAAAGGTGCCATGGAAGTTAAAAATAGGCAGCTTATGCTCAGGAGACGATTTGCGTCTTGCGTTTTCTGTGGCTCCAGTGAATGCTACCGTCAAGACTATACTGTGTGTTCTGATTTTCTCACTGCCTTCTTGTGGGGAAGCAAACTATTTCCAGCTCAGCAGTAAAGTATTTTAAATACGTAAATAAAAGTGACCTGTCGGGAATAATAAGGGTCGCAGCGGAGCGCCAGGAAAAGAGAACCAGCGCGGCAGACATTTGGAACTGAACTGCACGTGCCGTGCTTGCAGATACAGCTCGTGCCGCTCATCTTTATTTTTGTCTATTACAAGAAGAGAAAAATAAATATGAGCGGCACTGCAGGTGCACGCGACCGACCTGATCCGAGCATGAAGTGAGTCATCTTAAAACCACCCAAAAGACGCAACACAGCTAGGAGAAAAGAAGAACACGAGACATGGAGCCAAAGATCTTTTGGCTGGTCTTAAGATTTTTCAGTACCAACTCGCTCAGTCTTCCAACTTGATGCAAGAGAATATGTCTATACCTTCCGCGAATGAGTACCACCCTTTTGAAGTGACACAGTGACGTCAATTTTCAGGAACGGTACAGCTGCAGCGTTTGTGCTTTTGTAAATTTTATTCATTGAACACATCCTTTGTGAGTACATCTCCCATTCATCTTGCAATGCGTTTTTAGCGAACTTTGTGCTTCTACCGAGAAACTTGCGACATCTATTCGTGAAATGTTTAGCGCAATCGCCAAAGGTGGAGCACTACGCCGCCGCGGTGGCTGAGTGGTTATGGCGCTCGGCTGCCGGCCCGAAAGACGCGGGTTCGATCCCGACCGCGGCGGTCGAATTTCCATGGAGGCGAAATTCTAGAGGCCCGTGTGCTGTGCGATGTCAGTGCACGTTAAAGATCCCCAGGTAGTCGAAATTTCTGGAACCCTTCACTACGGCGTCTCTCATAGACTGAGTAGCTTTGGTACGTTAAACCCCCATAAACCATAAACCAAAGGTGGAGCACTATCGGCGTCAGCAAATGTCCATTTTACGCCGTCTGCCCGTCGTCACCAGAGATAGGCACATTCATCCGGTTTGCGATAGTATTGCTGCTGTTTTCTTTGACGTTCGTTTTCTCGTTTTGCCACTGGATCGCCTCGTGCAATGTTTCCTCCCATGGCAACTTGCGCAGCGTGGTGTCGCTGGCAGCCACTGCTCTAGACCGCATGGGTGATGCGAACGCTTTTACCTCCCTGGCCTGCAGCGCATGGATTTTACTTTTATTCTCGGTTGTTATCAGATAGTTAAACAGGGGCTTTCTCGCTTCTGCAGGGTAGATTGCCAAGGCAGGGGGTTAGGCTCAAACGTCAGCTTTAAATCTAAAAATTGCAAAGTGCTATGCTGATGATCTTCATGAGTGAACTTAGAAGCGAGAAGCCTCTCTTAAATAAACTACAAGACCTTCCATTTGAATCCAGGAAAAATCACCATCATTACTGGACGCATTAGTATGGCAGAGAAGTAAGGTTGCGCTGTGAACTAATTGAGACCGACCGGTTGCTTAATTTAAGAAGAGAACGAAGGCCTTTCCTCGCGTCACGATATGATGGTCATTGCATTAAAGATATCTTACCTGAAATATATAGGGTTAGTATACACATATGCTAGGAAAGACACACCCGGTGTTGTCGGCTCTCCATATCGTTGACGTTGGTCCCAACGAGTTTAAAGCGTTGATGTGTCAGAGAACATCAGGAAGCGCAATTTCACCGTAGTCCATGATACATGTCTTTGGAAACATCAAGCCTTGCTTTTCTATTTTCGTCCGGCACCGCTGGCTTCTGCGGCGGTACAACTGCTCTGCAGAACATCTCCGTATATTCGATGTCTAATAATTGACGTGCAGGCAGAATTGAAAAATGTCCTTGACCTCATTAGCCGTAATGTTGCGCGCCAGCGGCCACAATAGGTCTTGATCCTTGTCGGTAACCCGCTGTCTATGGCCACAAGGCATGCTTCTAAGCCGTCCCACACCACAGAATGCTTGGAGAAATCTAGTAATTGCAAACACTGGACGACCTGTTCTGACGCGTTGCTGCACGTCGTGACCTGTAAAAACAAACCATTCGCGCTCTCTTTTCGGGCCGTAGGCTGACGCGTGAATGTTTGATTCCAGTGTATCTGAGATTTTCTGGTGGCGATAACGCTATCAGAAACAAGCGATTCAGGAACTGTCGCGTTGGGCACCGACAGCAACCCATTCGTTTTTATTATTTGTCTCCGTTCGCGTCACAACCATGCGCTGATAACATGACGATGATGAAAACAAAATCAAAGTGCTGCAGGCCAGGGAGCTACGAACGCTCGCTTCACAGACGCGGGCCTCAGCCTGTGCCGCCAGCGAAACCGCGATGCGCAAGTTGCGATAGATGGAGAGAGTGAATGTGGCGCTCCAGTGGCAAAGCGGGAAAATGAACTACTAAGAAAACACAAGCAAAACTATCGCAAACCGAATAAGCGCGGATGAGCTGTGATGGCGACACGTAGACGGCGTAAAATGGAGCTTTGACCACACACTCCGCTGTTCGCATTTCATTTGACGCTGACAGTACACTTGAAATACACGGATAATGACTCTTCGGCATCCACCCAAGCGCATCTATACGGCTACAAAGAAAGGATATACAGAATCCACAGAAAATTGGATGTTAGAGAAAAATGCTTCCTCGTCCGTGGTTCGAACCCGGAACCACTGCTTCATCGCAGCAGTAGCTCTGCCATCTGCGCTTATCAGGACGGCTAGCATATAGTAGGGCGAGAGCAAATTTCTGAATTGCTAAGTAGCAATAGCTTTGGTCAAATGTTTAGGGGGTTCCCCACGGCGGAGGAGATTTGTTATAAGGGAGTAATTAGTCATTGGGTGGAAAATGAGTAATCACTCTCTTATTACAAATTTACTCCTGCTTAGGATACTGCCTTAAAGACATTTCACCAACACAGTTCCCACTTCGAATTATTTTTCCCACTTTCAGTTTTTTCGTTTATTTGCCGCGAGGAATATTCACGCCATAAGTGCAGCAAACTCATCGGGATAGGTGCGTGCGTTAAAAAGACAAGAAGATGTTCTTCAAGTGTTTGGAGCTTGGTGTGTAAGGTTGTATACTTTTCTCTGCTGAGCGTTCTCAGCATGGTCTTGTGCCATATATGATGCCTTGTCTACCATAAGTAATGACTACGCGGGGACCTGTAAGCAAATAAAACATTTCTATGTCAAACGGATCACGTTGATGATTCTTAAACTTTATTTGTTTTTTCTTCATTACCTCTGCGCGAGGTGTCTTGTTTTGGCATTAAACTCGACATAAAGATCTTCGCCGCCAGTGCGCTTGCTACACGTATAGAATCAGCACTGTGAACATGGTAGGACACGACGCGATTAGATAGCTATTGCATAGCGCGTACTGCGCTCCGCCATTGCGCATGCTCAGATCGCCCAGTGGTCGCCAGGTGGCGCCACGTTCCCGTCAACAGCCCACCTGCCAGCCGCGTTGGGACCAATCAGCCCGTGCGCAATGGCGGGGCACGGTACGCAGTAAGCGGTAGCAGTAGCGGTAACGGTACGCACCATACTAAAATATATATTGTCTCTACACAGAACGGCTGCGGGAAGGAGCGTGCGCGCCGAAGAGCCATGCGAAGGGTAGTGAGCGAGATCCACCGTTCGGGAATATCTGTAAGCGCGCGACCGCTCTTGTGACACGCCACCACATTTTTTTTCCTCCTTTGCAAGTTCCCCTTTAACTCCTGCTTTCCTGATTTCACCGGCTCGACCCGGAAAGAAAAGAACAGAAAAAGGCACCCGCGGCAGATCAGCGAAGAATATTAATAACCAGAGGATCTAGGAAGGGAGCTCGTGCTGTGATATAAACGGAAATTAGAAATGTACCGGCACAGGCCTAATTCTGAAAACAAACTTTAGGGATGCGGTACATGTAGATATAACTGAAGTCTAAACGCATCGAAAACTACAGAAGCCTACAAGAAGAGCAACAGAATCAATACCATGCTGTCGCTCCTCGCTGGCTGTGCTCGAATCCGAAACTAAGGGGGCTACTTTTCTTTCATGCACGTCGAGCATAAAAACCGTGGAACGCGGTCATGCTGGTGAATCAGTCCCTTTAGTCACGGCATACACAATTGTTCAAGGAATTTACTTTTTGTATGCTTCGATTGCTCATGCGATATAATGACCCGCCAATGGTAGGAGCTAATATGTGAGCCCTTTGCGAAAATTCAGAAATAATCATTTTAAGGCAGGCACGCCATGATGTGACGAACACCGCCGCGTTTCCTATAAGCGACGGTGAGGCCACGAAATGTGGGTATCTTTTAGCTTATTTTGCGTGCATACGCACTTTCAATGACCCTAAAATAGGCCTAATTGTGTTTATAATGGCTGCTTCTTACATAGAGGATTCGAAAGAAGTAACATCAATGTTTTTCACACGGCCCGCTTTGCGCATGCGTGTCTCGCCTCCTCCAACTCCATTGGTTGAAAGGAAATCTCGAGCTCTTACTGCGCACGCGTAGTTCACTTTAGTGGCAGGCGCATGCGACAGATGGCGGCAGCTGTCAAGCACATAGACTTGCCACTTCGCCGGGACACCTGGCGCCGCGTGCCGAAGCCGCATCGCGACTGCGTGTCCCACGTCTATTTGTTTTCAACCAGTCGCTGACGGATCATCGCCATTCACCAGACGGCGTCACGTCTTTTGAAAAAGGCGGATTGACATCCTGTAAATATTGTAAGATATGACGCGGAGATATGAAGGGCCGGCATAATAGAATGATTATTCTTGAGATAGGGCTCATTTTTTGTTTACTATGTAGGCATACTACATAAAATTTTAAGCTATATATGTTGCGTCTGACAGGATTGTAATTCATGAGTGAAAGGGTTGATGACTGCCCTTTCTTCATGACATCCGGCTACTTTCCGCAGCAGATTTTTAAAGGACAGCTGAGCCGTTAAGTTCCGCTAGAGTCGCAAACGTTTTCTTAGAAATCATACGAATGCTTTGGTGAAATATATTTTGGCTTTCATCAAAACAATATTTCTGGAAGCAATGAGAAAACACGCTGATTTGAGTCTAGGGTCACTAATCTCGGGCTATCAGTCACCCCGTCGGGTGACATTTTCGAATGAGCCTAGGACAGTTTGAAAAGAGGTGGTGAAAGACCTTGTAGAGACTGCGAAACAAACGGCTACGCGTAAGGTTGATATTAAAAATAATTAATTAACCGACTCCTATAGGCGGAACTGTCATAATTCTGAAACTGGTTTTGGACTAGTGAAAATGAGCCCGAAAGGCCTCAGCTATCAATATTGTTTCATTATACTGCTATATTTCCGATGCAGATGCCTAGAAAACAGCTACATCTATCTGACAGAACCTACGTCGCCAATACCGGACATTTCGCCAATTGCAAAGAAAATTTTAAAAAGATTGAGTTCGAAACAGGCGCAAATTTTTTTTCAGAAACAAACAGTCGGCAGCAGCGAAGTCTGTAGCTGTTCAATTATTCAAAAAGACTTTCATTAAATTTTACTAGCCCAAATGTGTGGAGGTAGATGCGAAACGGTTCTTTGAAGCCGTCGATAAGAGAATGCCATATCAGTTTCTTAAATGAGGAAAAAAGTCATGCTCTAAAGCTCTTGAGCGTAGGGAAATGCAAATCCACCATTTTTTTTTTCGGTCGCACAAGACCTAAAGTAGAGAGCTTGTCATATGCGCGTGAAGCTCGGTGGAAACGCAACGACCGCTGATCATGTGTTTAAGTCACTACGGGCACCAGACCCGAACTGCATCCGCTAGTGTGGCACTGACGTGCCCTTTCTGCTGCTTCGTCAGAATTAACTACCATTCAGTTGGCGATCCCGACCTTTTTATTTCCACCAAGCGTCGAAGCAAAAAAATTCAGGATGATAGTTTATAAGCGCACAGGCATTTCGAGCTGGGCGCCGCAGACCGAACGACACGTCTCGATGAGCGCTGCATTTTCACTGCTCCTTTTTTTTACGCCTCATGAGCAGATTTCTCGGTTTGTGCGGAAAATTTGCGTGGATTGCTTTGCGCTGCAGAGACTCAGCAAACAGATTTTGGTTCAATAACTGATATAGCATCGCCTTGCTCTTCGCTTTAAACTCCCCATTGGCATCACCTCAAGACTGTGCTAAGCGAAAAAGTTATTTATAGAATGTTAGCTAATTGCCTACGCCGTCAGGATGTCTTTTATTGTTACTTACTTCTTCTGCGCCTGACAGTTACCACCCGAAAAGATTTCCTTGCTGCCTCGAACTCTGTCTAACAAAAGTAAGAACAGCGCTAATTTTTACACAGACCGCACAGAAAGACCAGACAGGACGGGCGCTTACTCCAACTATGTTAATTGAAAGTCATATGTTGCAGACATATAGCCCTAAGAAGTTGAGCGTATGCGCATTCTTACATAATAAGAAAAAAAACGAGAAAAACACGCACTCAGACAAAAAACTACTCAATATCGCGTATTTTTTAGCAACCTATGCTCACTTTCTCGTAGGGAAATAGAAGTTGGGCTGACGCACATGCCACCTCTCTCTTTGATAAAAAAAAGGCTTCTGCCAGTTCCCGAGCTAATTTATCTTTACTTCTAGTCTGTGTAAAAATTAGCGTTGTTTTTACTTTTGTTACACAAAGTTACACCAACTAGCCCAGCAAGAGGTACTGTCTAGAACTCCCCTATTTTTAGGTGTTTTAAAATTGTTCGCCGAGCTCGCGGTATAAACTCTCTGCTAAATGAGCAGCCCTACAAACTCAAAATAGCTCTCATAGCGCACATCTCTGATTGCATGCCCTGATTCATAAATTTTTAATAATCCTTATGAAGCGGTTACAGATTTCACGCCTTTGCTTTTTAAGCGAAGCTAGAGATTTAATGCTGTAACGGTGTATTTTATGTGTACCGCTCCGTTCGTAGAAGCTGGCCGAGTTTAGAATTAATCCCATCATGTGGATTTCGAAAACGAAGTGAGCGCTTACGTTGTTTTTACAATGCAACGTGGCCGCAAACTATCTCCTCACTATTGCCCGGTTCGACAATGAGAATAGTCTTTGTTAGCACATGTGATGCTTTGCTGTGTTTTTATTGCCATTTACTATGGAAATATATTTTTACGGCTTAAACAAGAAGCGTAGGTAATGCTTAGGCCGAACGTGTTTTTGAAATGGGATCAAAGCAAATGTATTGTGGTTGCTCCCTTATTTATTAGTTAAGACAGATGTAAACCTCCAAACATGTTTTGAGACCTGAGAAGAAGGTGAGTGCTGAGGTTACTTGGTGAGGAGCATTGACCATAAAGCGGTGCAAAAAATTCTTTAGCAGCCTAATTCAAAAACGCCCCTTGCCTCGATGCTCCGCCTTCTCACCATAGAGTGATGACATGGATGCTCCTCGACTCAAGGGGCAGTTGGGATTTAGCGAGCTCATCGTGAAACCCTCCTCTACCGCACCTCCCTCGAGGAAGCGTGACTAGCGTACAGGGACGAAATTAGGGTGTGAAGTTGGCCAGAAGATGGCACGTCGCTCTCTATTAACATGCGTATAATACCGCGCTGTACCTGCTGAGTAACCCTCACAAAGGTCCTCGACGTTTACAGCCTAGTTAAGCATCTTTTGCAAGCTGCATGAACAATGCAACAGTGAAAGCGGCTGGAAAAGTTTTCGCCTCTGCCAGCCTCAGCTGAGAGTGACGTAGCTTCCTAGGCATGGCGTTTGAAATGTTGAAAAATAACTTTCATTTTAAATTTCTGGGACATTTATTATCGCATGAGGACCGAGCGCAAAAAAGACTCGTTTCAGTGTAGCGCGTTGAAACACATGAGCGCGAAGTAGGGAAACAAACTCCACATAAGCGAGCACCGCTTGCCGGTTGGAAGCCTACTGGGAGCCGCGACAGTAAACGCGCTTGAATGGCTATGCCCATCGGCGATTGCGAGCATACCTTCGATGGTACGAAAGGAACCACCCGCTTCCTCAGCAACACTGGATCGTGTTTGCAGGCGTACGCCCCTCTCAGGTGCCAAGTAAACCACTGATGCTTACAGAATAGGCGATCGCACTGCTCAGCTGCACCTCGGGGGCCGTCAGGGGCTGCTAGCAAATGCACCTTTCCCTAAAAGTGCCCCACCGTCTCCACAAACTTCAATACGCGGGTAAATAGCAAGCTTGTGTTGAGCTGTGCGACGCGCAGCTGACCTCGGCACAGGTTGTGATGTCAGACGTTGCTCATGTTGTCGATGACGACTATAAATAGGCCCACGCCGAATAAGCGTGGTGCAAGAATAGGTACGACATAGCAGGCAGCTATTAACCACACGATTATTCACGCTTGGTGTCAGCGGCAGGCACACAAGCCAGGAGGCTAGTCATGGTTGTCTTCGCAAAACGATAACTTGCCACGAATTCTGGCCCGAATAGACTCGGGCCGTCACTCCTGCAGCGCTTCAATAAAATGGTTCCCTTAACCGCTTTGTAGAAACGTCCGGAAAAATCATCTGCACTATAGCGACACCCCCACAGTGAGAAAACGAAGAGCCGTCTTCCATGTTTACAAGCAAGCTACTGGTCGCGGTGCCGTCAACACAGCGCAGCTGGTACTTCGAGAATCGCGGGTGATTTTTTCCTGCACTGTAGGAGCGATTCGAGGGGAAGTTGGTTTGTGAATCGAACAACAGGCCTCGATGGCCGCTTGGAATAAACGTTGAGGGCTGATGAATTCAGCGGCAGATATCCCAATGTTGAAATTGTAGCCGAGGTCATAGACCATTTGAGGGTTTGTTACCCGTTGTTTCTCATGACGAAACGCAAGTGAACATGCGATAGAATATTTTGGCAACAATGACAACATCGTGAGGAGGCCTCGCTACCATAAAATGTATGCATTCATTCTCTGAAATTTTCGTTCCGGTCATGTCACTTTCTGATGCCATCCTGACATAAAGGCTGTCAGAAAGCTGACGTTAGGTGCCCAGCGAGCGATATCAATTCAGCTTCATGACCTGAAGTTCTCCATATAAGCAAATGCGCGTTCGCTAGCGTCTAAAAAAAGCTTCTAAAAGCTGCAGCAGAAGTTAAAGCAGCTTGTATTGTGATGGAAACCGACTGGTTGCTTATTCTTTGTTGGAAATTTTCAGAACTCGGAGTAAACACTCGTAATACCAGGAGGCTGATATCGTGACAGAGAAAACTCTTGGCGCATATGCTCTTGTCTTCTGGCTCTCAATCAACTAGTGTGGTACTGTGCGATGTCAGTGCACGTTAAAAAACCCCAGGTGGTCGAAATTTCCGGAGCCCTTCACTACGGCGTCTTTCATAGCCTGAGTCGCTTTGGGACGTTAAACCCCCATAAACCATAAACCATCAACTAGTGCGCTCTGGAGTTTCCTGCCGAAGGAAATGCCTCACTTTCATTGCAGTCGTTACAGAGCCTGTGAAGAAATATTCTGAGTATTGACGAGTACCGTTCTCAGGCAGCAGCGAGAACTCGTCGTCGAAACGACGTAGCTTCGTTTAATTTGCATGCTTTATATTTTTATTTAAGAATGCGCATAGACCAATCACATAGGTGTCACAGAACGGAGTACATGGTATGACAACCCTTAATTTAAAACTATTGTTTTTTTTTTATCGGCGCGGTGTGAAATGTATTCAAGCGGAAGAATAAAGGAAACGCAAGTAAGCAACGCACAGCAACGCAGCGCAACATCGAAAGATTAATATCAAATTTAACCAATACTGCACTTTTCTCATTGAAAAAAAATGTCCCATCATGATTGCCACTCGCAGACACCCACTTAGGCGAATTCTATAGACTGATGTCTCTGGTTCTTGCTGGAGATTGAATCCCAAGGGCTGAATTGAGCAGAATGTTGAGCGGTACTTACAAAATTGAACACTAGTTTGCTTGAAGAGCAGGAAGGGGATGTCATTGCTCTTTCCAACAGTTAGCAGGCTAAAGGTTCAGTTCCTTCAGCAAAACAGTTTCTGCCAGGCGTTATGCGACGTCAAGCCTTGCACTGATTTATCCCCGTTAGGAAGTGGACCAGTAAGACAAAGTTTTTGAAAGCGGTGCATCGCCCCTTGAAATTTTGGGCTTTATTGTGTAGGTAATAGTGGAAGTTGTACCTTTAAAAAAAGAAAAAGAAACTGGGAGGTTCATTGTATTTTTTCCTTCCACACGTTAAATTCTTCACGTTGAATTTAAGCCTACTTAATTGAAGTGGAACTATTTGCTGGGCTAGTTGGCTCTTTCTGACATCAGTAAAGAAGCGCGAATGAAGGTTGCCCGAAGGCTAAACGAAGACAGAAGCGGAAAGATCGCTCCATCAGCTCTCTTTCCTGTCCCCTCTCCTTTTTGCCTTCTGGCACCTTCATTCGTGCTGCTTTATTGATGTCACACATAATTCCTGATTACGTCTTGCAATGCGATAGCAAGCGCTGGCTCTGGTAGGCGGTTATGTGTGTCTATTCCATTCTTTTTAGCATGCTTCACGTTTAGCTCGATATGTTATGCGTAATCATCGTAGGCAACTTAGTATGATGAGAAATCGTTAGTCGTCATGATCACAACAGTCACGGTTGCAACTCGAGTAACTATTGTCATCTCCGTTGCGCATTTAATCTTACCTGTTGACAATGAGACAGCACTAGACATTTCAACTCAGTTAATGCGCACGAGTGTTAATTTAGGTTCGTTCAAATCTTTCGCCGTTTAGAGTGATTTGCCGTATCCTTGCGAGATGGTGTGTCACCGAAAGCCGAAAGAAAGGGCAGATGTGCACACCAGGACTAGCCAGGCAGACACACTCAGCGAACGAACGCACGAGCCGGGGAAGACAAAGAAGACCAGCGGATGCTGTCCCACCGCATGGCGGCGCCAGTAAATGGCTAACACTGTGGCTGGTGCTTCCAAGCGCCTTCTTCTTTTTTTTTGATAGCGTTGTTTATTGCCTCTGGGCATAAGGGGGGTTAGGAAGAAAAGAGAAAAGAAAGTAAAGAAAAGAGTGGGTGGGTGTTAAATAAAGCAGGAAAGATGTGCCGATCTAATGAACGCGAGGAGGGAGCGGTGATGTGGCCCCTGCGTCCAATCAATGTATGAGGACGGGTTGTCTGGGTGGAGACCCGCTGCTGCCAGGTGGCGAATTCTAGTTGGCTTCAGTGCCGGGCAATCCCACAACAAGTGGTGAATGTCAGCCTCAGTGTCTTGTGAGTTGCAGACTGGACATCCTGGGCGGGGATATAAGTAGCGAAATAAGAGGCCATGTCCGAGTTATGGCAGCAGTGAGGGCAACGCCGACCCGGATCCTCCGGAGCACAACCTCCTCTGCACGGGTAAGACCGCGGGGGAGGTTTATCGCACACGGAGGGACGAGAGCACGTGTGCGGCGCCGGAGGTGTTCCTTTCTTGTGAGTAGGAGGGTAGCATCATCCATACTGAGGAATTGAGGCATTGATAAAATTTTAGCTTTTCGGAAATTTCGGAATTATTTTGAGTAAAGTGACGACGACCGACACGCTATGCGTTTGACTTTGTTATCATGGTGACGGTGCGGCAAGACTTCAGGGGATGGCAGAAAGAAGCTGCTGCTGAAGTGCTGTCGCAGTCAGCGTCTGCCATGCGCTGCTATGCTGGCGCAAAATCGCAACCGGAAAACCTTTGCTTTGATCACATTCCAAAAAAGGCTAGATCTAAGCAATATCTGCGATTCTCGCTCAAGCACGAATAATATATTTTCATACTTAATAACAATAAAAACATATATGCAAGCGCCAAATGAGCTAATCAGAAATATTACTTCTTGTCGAACTGGAAAATGGCGAGAATAAAGTTTGTGCCCCGATTGCATTTCAGAAAATGTAACTGATGACTTCCATTTTGTTGTCAGCGAGAAGGCAGGACCTGAAAATGTCTCCTTAAGATTTGCTCTAAACACGAAGAACTTCTATGTATAATAAACACCACTATTAAGATGGCGTCATGTATCTCAGTAACAGAGATGGCGGGAGATAACCATACGTTACTAAGCGGCAGGGCACAGAGGAGGCGGAGGAGGAGCAGGAAACACATTCTTGGAGAGCATAAATACTGGGCGGGTTCAGTAGGAGAACCCATTGGTCGCCATCACAATCCGGCCCCTCTCAACCAGTGAGTTCTGGTCGAGGGGACAGTGGCTATGGCTAAGGGTTGCCTCCCAGCGCTCATATGTCGGATCGGGATTACTGAGCATGTCTGGGACTTCTTGACATTCCAAACTGTGTGCAAGAGTGTGCCAATTGCTCCACAGAAGGAACAGGACGAACTGTAGGCGTCTGAATACCATTTACTCATCAAGTAGGGGTTGGGCAGAGTATTAATTTGTAGTCGCCGGACTATGTGCTCTTAAAATTTCCTAACGGTTTTGTGAGGAAGAGTAATTTTTTTTCCTATGATCTTATAGTACTCCGTAATCTTTGCGCAGCTTAGTAAAGGTAAGGGCCTAAGTGTGTTACTTGAAGAAACAGTGTATGTGGAAAATAAAGAGTGCTTTTTAACTGTACTTACAGTTAAAAAGCACTCTTTATTATCCGGGTTCGAACCCGACCGCGCGGCTGCGTTTTTATGCAGGCAAAACACTAAGGCGCCCGTGTGCAGTGCGATGTCAGTGCACGTTAAAGATCCCCAGGTCGTCGAAATTATTCCGGAGCCCTCCACTACGGCACCTCTTTCTTCCTTTCTTCTTTCACTCCCTCCTTTATCCCTTCTCTTACGAAGCGATTCAGGTGTCCAACGATATATGAGACAGATACTGCGCCATTTCCTTTCCCCAAAAATCCAATTATTATTATTAACTGTACTTACATACAAGTATCAAAAATTCATCGTTTTAATATAACGTTAAATCAAAACACCTAGACATCACATATGAAACTCCATTATGTGTTGACACATGCGTGTGTTCAAGACATGAATTTCACATGCGTCTACTCACCGCGATGCGAGTGTCAGCCAGTGTGTGTGTGTACGAACATCACCTATGAAACATTGTATTATCACATCACCAACCTTCATTCGCTCATTCCTTTTCCTCCCCTTCCCCCTTTCCTAGTGGGGAGTAGCAAGTCAGGGTTATGTTACCACCGGTCGACTTGTCCTCCTTTCCTCTCATTGAAATTACTTCATATCTCTTCTCAAAACGCCTGGAGAGCTGTGGTCAAATTTCGCATTAGGGAATATGGCAATCGTCCTAAGAATTGTTTTTGACACGTCGGTTTAATACTACTCTTTGAAAGCTATCGAGAAATTAATTTCAAGAGCGCAGTCAGAGAGCCACCTGCCCACCTCCAACACCAGCCACCTCGTCTCCCCTAGCTAGGTTTTTCCCAGCCGCATCCTGAATTCTCCAGAATAATTCTGTTTTGTGCGTGAAATGTCCTTTAGCAGTAAAAGCATAGATTACAATAAAAATGCGAAAGTAATCATCGAGGGAAACCCAAGCGAAGAAAATGGGTGCTTTTTACACCTTTCTGTTGACAGAGCTGATACGAGGTCCTGTACCGTAAAACTGGTACAGGATTTGGTGGAAAGTATGAATGAATATTTATTAGAATTGTTACCACGAAGAAAATAGCCCTGATCTCATTCCGGTATTTATTTATACGTACAGCCGCCACGTATGGGGTTATGACACTACGAGATAAAAAAATACAAACAAATTATAACATGCAGCAGCGCTTGAGACACTGTGAAAGCTCAAGGGGACACATAATTGTGTCTAGTCTGCGACAAATCGCAGAATCTGAGAATTCGTTTCTTTCAGTAATAATATATTGATATTTCTTTAGGTAGAGTATTAAAGAGGTACCCAAGCATAGTAAAAAAACAACAACAATGAATCAGCAATAGAACGTCGCTCCATCGTAGGCACTGCTCACACTAGCGTGCCAAGTTAGGCTTCTTTTCCATTTATTGTTGTTCCTTACCATTTGAGCAAACCATTGCAAGAAATCAATCACTACACTTTGTACTCAACGACTAAATGTTTTTAGCGAAATTTTGAAAGGACCAGAGTATAACTATTGATGCCGCAGTCACAAATATGTCGCAGTTATGTTGCAAGCACAAACGTCTGCAACAGCGTTAACGTTGATTGTACTTTTATCGCCGACAACGTGCTAACGCCATTACTGTATATCTTTATATCACCTTACACTGAGACTTAACAATGCTGAACGCACTATTCGTTTTTGTGAATACAAAAAAAAAACGCTGAACGGTCCCGCAATTAAATATGTACATTCGCCTTAATTCATTAGTTTGACGTGTCAATAATGTTTCTGCTTAACTGTAAATAACTTTGTCAACACTGTTCGTCAGATGTCCCAATCTTTATTTGAACTGAACGAAGTGAAAAAAAAACTGAAATCAGAGCAAACCGTGAAGAATACCGAATATGTCAGTACTAAGGGGGAGGAAGAGGGTGCCGCACCGGGTCTCTGGCATCCAGTGGCGTTAAACCTGGTGACACCTCCGATATCAACTAAACCCGGGTATGCTGAGGACTGGACCATGCCGCAAACTTTGGCTAGCTTATGCCCTACACAATCTTTAGAAACACAATATTGATTCTATGTCTGTGCACTAAGGGCTTGTTCATAAAATGAGTGGCAAGAAGCGTGCTGGATGCATTGTTCTCGACATCCAGTGATAGCTTCTTTCATGAACGTTAGCGTTTGGAGCGTGCCTTCGTTTATACTTTTCGCAAGATGCTCAGTGTTGTTCCAACATTCCAGCACAGATTGGTCTGTTAGGGCGGTAGCCTTCATTCGAAAGTCAAAGTAGCTTCTCGTATCATGACCATCTGAAAATTAAAGTAAAATGATGGATTAGAAGTTGATACCGCAAGCACGATACTTTTCAACGAAATTTCAGCAGTCGTACCTTAACTTTTCACGCGCAAGTTATCATTTGAGTTGAATATGTATGTTTTTGAATGTATTAAAACCAGTCCTCTATGAAAGACAGTTCTTTGGTTTTCAACCGAAACACGATAACGAATTACTTGATACATTTACACAGAAAACCTCATACAAACTGCCAAAATTCTCGACAAATGTAATATCAAGCTACCTGGATTTATGAAATTTACTCCCTAGGGGTGCTGGAATAAATTTGACGCGCCAGAGTTAAGGCTTCCGTTCTGAAGAAAATTCGGCATCGGCTATCGCGTCATACACTTCAGGTGGAGGTTAGGTGCTCGCAAAAGTTATTTTTTTCTGGTACCTTTCGGCGTTTATTAGTGAGCGCACAACACTGCGAAACAACAGAAAGCCTAAGAGAAAACCGACAGTCAGGACCTACTCGGTATCGGATAGTTTGGTTCGCAGCCTGACTGCGCACAAATTACGGCAAGGATTTGATTGGCTTCAGTCTCTCTCAAACACCAAATAAATAAAGGCTCACCGAAGAAGGTTTACGTGAATTTAAAAGAAAACATTTGGTCAGTGAGATCGCCTCATGCGACCAAGTTTGAAACTGTAGTTTTGTGATTTAGTGAAACGAAATGAGATTTTTTTTTCTAATACATGATTCCCTGCTGCCGACATTTCTGTTGCCTGCTCTCGTTGTTTATAGGAGATGAGGCCTCTCCACAAAATGGTAGCTTTTCCCGCCTGCAGTTAGTGCACAGTCTCCTCGCAGAAGGTATTTCACACTCCGTATAATGTGTGGCTACGCCTATGTGGTCCAATAAAGAGCAAGCCAAATAAAAAGCGTACCAAAACAAACTCCAAGGCACATAATGACTGTGCTGTCTCCAGCGCCTGTTTCACACTTCATGAGTCTGGTCAGAACAGTTCGACTGCATTTCGCGCTTTTATAGCAGCGACTATCTAAATTTCTGAAGGTGTGGTTTAATAACTGACTGCTTCGAAAATTTTTACAATTAATCTGAACGACAAACTGTGAGATCGTAGCTGTTCATTACTTAAAAAAGTACATAGCTCTTGACAAGGTGCAAAAAGCGGTTTTAACATATCTAAACCAAGTACATTTGCGAAGGCATGTGTTTAGCCTGGCTGGCTTATGGTTTTGCTTTGCTAGGGTCGTCGGCACGCCTGGCGACGATGTTAGACGTAGGTTAAGCCCCGATCGAGGTTAAGCTGATTTCGTCTGTTCACGCCGCAGATGGAAGTTGATGAAGACGACGATGTGCAGTGCACAGCGCGAGAGTGTGTTTCAGTTTAACACTAGGCGTGATCGGCTGCGGCGATAACATAGTGATCTCGTGCAGAAACCAGCAAAGCTCATCTGTTCGTGTCGCCGCTGGATCGGCACCCAGTCGCGGTAATATTTATTTTATTCATGGTATGGCTAAGTTCACCATCAAGATCAAGATACAAACCCCGGTGAGCCGGTTAGACCTCTTGAAGTAGTGCTTTGGCACACTCATATCCCCTTGTCCAGGTTTATGGGAGAGGAGAATGAGGACAAAAGCGCGAGGGAAGAAAGATAGAGGATGGGAGGCAGTTGCTGGCCTAGTGGCTGGCTCGGTTGGTTAAGGCGTTAGCAGAGGGCTGCGCAAGTAGAAAGTGGCCCCACGGAAGAATGCAGGGCTATATGGCTAAGAAAAAGCAATCACAGCTTTCGGTGATACATGCGCTAAGCTAGTAAGCCAAGCTCTACATATTTTTATTGCACTCGCTTATGCTTACTTATTTAAATAGGACAGCATTAGGAGGACCATGAAAGCGAAAACTGTCTGGTGGTGTCGGCAGCGTCGGCGTGTGAAGCCTCCGTCTCCTGATTGATGTTAACGGCAATTTTCTTCTATCCACCTTCCACCAGTCAACCATCCCCTTCTCCTCCTATCCTCTCCTCCTCTCCCTCTCAACGTCTAAGGGAGAGGAGGGAGGCTCTGGACTAAGACAGAGTCACCAAAAAGGAAAATGACCAAGAGGAAAATGACTCAGACAAATGCAGGCCTCCGGGCAAAATATAAGCCATTCGAGGAATGAACTGCGCGAAGCTTACGGGAGCTATTCCGCCTCGCACTGCTGAGGAAGAGGAACCTGGGTCCCGCCAGCCCCACCGGTAGCTGTGTTGAAAACAGTCGCCTGCCGGTGCAGCGGTGCATCGCTGAACCGTGAACAGTCACCAGCCCGGACAGTGGCGCCTTGCTCAACCGCTGCACCTCTGCGCCAGGGGTGGTATGAGGACTTCCCGATATCTATGAATGTAAAGCGAATAATGACTTTGTGTGCGAATTGATAAGACAAGAGGACTCCAGGCCGCTAAGGGACCCAATAAAGCTATCAGTTCATACTCTTAATGGAGAGCTGAAGAGTCACCACAAAGAAAGATAGGAGCACCGATTTCGTGATAGCAGGAGCAGAGTTTTGCTACATCAAAGAGAGCTTGGTGGGACATTCGATAGATGGTGCTCGGACCTGGTTATGGCGCTGGCGCAGCACTCCTGTTCCGCCGCTGCTCCGGCGGTTCCGGGGTGTGTGGTACGGACGTTTACTGCCCCTTATTTTCGCCGCATTTTCTGTAACGAAAAATAGGCACAAGTCCTGCCGCATACTTCTAGTTGTACGTTGTGTTGTGTGCCAAATGTCACCATTTCTGCTGGAGGCATGCGCCCAGGCGAAGAAGACGAAGAAGATGCTTTCTCATTTGGTGTTGGCTGCACCTTACGCTACGTTGCGAGATACGTCCCAGCTGGTCGGTCTCTGAGCACCCCGATTAAACGCACCCCTACAATTGGGGGCGCAAGATGCGTCCCAAATTACCCTGGAGCTCCGAAGCCGAACGGTGCCCCCTGCGTCCACCATGCTAGATGAGACTGCGTAGACATCGGCGCCGATCTCTGCCACTGTCGCTCAGCCTGGGGTCCAACGGCAACACGGCCTTTGCCTCTTCAGTGGCACTGCCGACCACGATGTCGACAATTAGATCTCTTCACACGAAGTCAGCAGTTACAACAAGGGGAACGACTCTTTCAGATTGAGTAACGTCTCGTCTATATCACGAACGTTGCGAATCTCTGGTTTCGCAACTACGAGGCTTACTTGCCTGCTTGGCCCGTCTTTAAGAAGCGTTTATCGGAAGTGTTCGGCTGCCCTGCAGTGCATAAGATCCGTGCCGAACAACGCTTACGTGATCGCACTAAGCATGCGGAAGTGACTTTTAACTATTAAATCGTGGACATCGTTGGGCTCTGTAAACGCGTCAACCCGGCTATTCCCGCAGCGGACAAGGTCAATAGCATCCTGAAAAAAATTTCTGACGACGTATTTTAGACGCTCCTGGCAAAATATTCGACCACCATCAGTGAGCTCATCAGATTTTGCCAGAGCTATGACGAGCTCTGAAAGAAAAAGCTCCTAAATGGTACCTTGGTGTCTGCCACGAGGTAGCCTCCGCATTGACCCTGGGTGTTCATACTCCTGATGACTCCCGTCTGCTACAACAAATCAATACCTTCTTTCTCGAAGAGGTCGCTCGCCAGCTCTTCCTAATCCCTCATTTATACCAGCCCTCCCACCTTGCTCCTGACATGGCTTCGTTTTTGGCCCCTACCATACATCGCGTCGTGCAGGACCACGTCGCTATGTGCTATCATCCAGCCCTGTGCTCCCGCCTATGTCGGCACCTCTGACGTACGCCCAAGCAGCAGTCAGGCCGAGTAGACCAACCCCCTCTGATACCTACCTGCTGGCCTCTTCCTTGCGTCCGCCACCTCAGTCTGAGCCTGTGTCCCGTGTTCTTTTTGAAAGCTTCCACGCACAGCCTACGAGCCCCTTACGTAAGGCGGACAAGATGCCAGTTTGCTACACTTCTGGTCTGCCGGGCCATTTCGCGCGCCTTTGCTGAAAGCGCTGTCCGCCTTTTCGGCGTGACTTACGACTTTCCCGTGTGATATCTAGGCAGCCTCGTGGCGAACACCATCCGGCACTTACACTGAGACCTGCGATTGCCGAACCCACGCCATTCGCCTAACACCTTCCCCTCGTTACCTTTCCTCTTCTCCGATGCTGCGACGTCCTGACACTGCCGTTAAAGAAACTAACAGTAGCAGTTCCGGGGGGCAAGAAGAGTGCTTGTTTGAAACTTTTCAAGTCCTTCGTGCAGTCCTGCTGACGTCATCGAAGTGTTCGCAGGAGCCGCAATTCTCGCTCTCGTCGAAACGAGCGTTGCAGTGTCCGCTATCAATGAAATTCTCTGCCGTCGACTCCGCAAGGGTACCATCACGCTTCCCGCCTTTTCACTGCGCACTATGTCCTCAGAGTGCATTCGTCCCTCAGCCGATATGCCCGGCCTGTGTCCTCATACAAGGCTTTTTTTACAGCATCGAATTTATTGCGGAAGGAACAAAAAGTGTAGAAACACAGGACGAAGAAATAAGAAGACGGCGCAACACGCTGACTATTAACTGGTTTTTATTCCTCTAGAAGCGAAATATTGTTCTGCCTTACTGCACACACGACGTCATCCAGGGATTCGACTCCCGTTAGACTAATCGTGCTGCTACCTACTGTGCCCGCGCGGAAATAGCCCTTTTCCCCCTGTGTGAGGCCTCCTTGAGCGACACTTCTCCAGACGCCCAGTTTTTCAAACTTTATGTTTCGACTGATACCGACATCCCTCAGTTTTTTGCTGCCCTCGGGCTACTCTCCTGTGCCTGCATCACTAATTCAATTGTTTGCTCCACTCCTTCCGAAGCCGCCTCTCGCCATCCATGCCTTCTGTTTCCTTTTGCTGTTTTCGCGATCCACGATGGCCAGAGTGTGATTTACGTCTGAACCCAGTTTCTTAACCATGAATCGTGCTCCGCAGCGAATGCCTCAGGCGTATTGTAGAACTTGATCTCTCTTTTACATATCCTGTTCTTGATACCAACGCTATACCTTGGACGTTGATGCAGTCAGTTCCTGTGATGTTGCAACCGATCCGACAAATCACATTTTGCAACGTGTTATTGACGCTTATCTTCCGCGCGCGCTAGGTGATCAACTCATAGCCCACCTTTAGAGATTCAGTTCTTGCTTCTACGTTCCTCAGACTGCCTTCGGCTGCGTGTCTGTCGTTGCGCACAGCTACGACACAGGTACCCAAGCCCCTTGCGTCAGGGTCCTTACAGCGTGTCGGCCTCTGAGCACCGAGTCATTCATGATCACGTAGACGAAATATGCTTCTTCGGGGCGTCATACAGCCCTCCCAAAGTTCCTAGGAGTCTCCGGTTGCATTGATGAAAAAAAAGATCATCATCAAATTGATCAGGCGCAAGGATTTCTATCCTCTGTCAGGCATCGAAGACTCCGTCGACTGCTTGAAGGAAGCCAAGGTTTTCTCTTGCTTGCATTTGCGCTTTGGCTACTGGAAGGTGCCTATGGCTGGCTCCAATGACCGGAAAACTGCCTTTGTAACACCGGACGACCTATATGAGTTCAACGGCACACCGTTTCGCTTTCGCAACGCCTTCGCCACTTTCGAACGTGTGAACTCAGTAGCCTAGAGTTGCACACTTGCTTTTGCAATCTTGATGATATCCTCCTATTTTCAACTGACTTTTTTCTCATCTCTGATTGGAGCACGTTCTCACTTTTCTCACACGTCCTGAATTTTCTCACTGACACTGGACTTCACCTGAATTTTAGGCCACGTCGTTTCTAAGGATGGCATTCTGCTCGACCCCACCAAACTTCGTGCAGTTGCTTAATTTGCCAGGCCAATCTCTCTAAAGCAGCTACAGAACATTTTTGACCTTTGCTCCTAATTTTGCCTTAATCATCGCCCCTTTGACTCATCTCCTCGCCGGCAGCTCCGACCTATCAGCTTTACTCCCGCTTGTGATGACGCCTTCAACACATTGCGCCAGCGTTTGGTTTCACCTCTCATCCTGTGCCACTTTGCCCTGACTGTGCCTGCTGAGATGCACACTGACGCCAGCGGTACTCGCCTCGGTGCCGTTCTCACCCTGTGTAAACAGGGTGCCCGAGTCGCGAATGCTCGTCGCACCTTGACCAAGGCTGAGACAACTATCCTGTTACCAAATGAGAATATTTAGCCATTATTTGGGCCATCGGAAAATTTCGCCCCTATGCGTCGTCTGCGGCCGACAGTTGTATGTAGTGATCGATCACCATGCTCTGTGCTCGCTGTCCTCGCTCTAATGCGCGTCGGGCCGCCTCGCTAGCTGTGCTCGGCGTCTACAGGAGTATGATATTCGTTTCATTTATCGCTCCATTCTCAAGCATACTAATGCGGACGCTCTTTCCAGCTCGCCGCTACCATGTGGTTCACCTTCTGAATCGGTTCGTGCCTACGATTTTCCCTCGCTTGCAACTACTGACGTGTCCACCGAGCAGCGGGTCGCCACTCTTCTAGACGTTCGAGTCCCACTACAGATAATTCGTCCTGAGCACTCATCTGTCATGCCAGTTCTTTCACCAATCTGAACGGCCTGCTCTATGGTCGCAATTACGTGCTTAACGAATGAAAATGGCTTCTCGTCATCCCCAGCTATCTACCCACCTGCATTTGCGTTGCTTTTCACGCGGACTCCGAGTGTGCTCACGGCGGCGTGTTGAAAACCTACGCGGGTCTGCGTCTGCGGCTATACGAGTGTGCAATCTGCAGCTTTGTTCGCTACTTTCTTCACTCTTGCCCTTCCTGCACATGTCGTGAAACCCCTCCTGAGTATTTACATGTTTAACTACAGCCGTTAACCTGTCCTGCCCACCCTTTTGACCGCGTTGGCAACGACCTCTGTGCCCCCTCCCTACCACTCTTGTTGGTAAAGGCTGCATGTTCGTGGCGGTAGATCATCTCACTCCTTATACCGAAACCTCTCCTGTACAGTCCGCTTCTGCGCGTAACGTTGTTTACTTTATTTTAGAGGAGCTGATCCTACGCCCAGGACCTCCTAAAGAAGTGCACAGAGACCAAGCACGCCTATACCTGTCTGATGCGCTTATGGCCCTCTTTAAGAGTGCCGCATTATATACCGCAGCGCTACGTCTTCCCACCCTGAGACGAACGGTCTGACAGCGTGTTTTATCTGAACCCTAAGTGACACGGTAGCCGTGTACGTGAACGCCAACAACTCCAATTGGGACCATGTTCTTCCCTTCGTTACTTACGCATATAATAACGGGATGCAAACCACCATTCGATTGTCTCCCTTGTTTCTTCTATATAGGCTCGGGCCAACTTGCACGATGCAAACTCTTCTTGCGTACTGCTTCGAGGTTTCCGAGTCCACGCCGCTCTCTAAAACCTCCACGTACGCCGGAGAATCCCGTCAGCTCGCTCGCTTCTTTAAGACACATACTCAGTCGCAGCAAAAACATCACGGCGACACCTGCGAGGCGTCTTCGTTCTATCCTCCAGACTCCCCTGTGTGGCTCTGGGTGCCTGCCACCACTGCCGGCTTTTCCCAGAAGCTGCTTGCTCGGTATCATGATCCCTATACCGGATGATTCAGCAAGCGTCTACTGTGAATTATCTAGTTGAGTTCATTGGGCCCTCAGCGGGCTTGCGTTGCCGTGGCCGCGAAGCGATCATCGTCAACCGTTGAAACCTTACTGCGATCCCTCTGTTCTTTCTTCCCCATAAGTTACCAGGGTGGCTTCGTTTTCGCCGCGGTTAACTGTAGTGTGCCAACTACACCTATTACGCTACCAGCATGCGCCAATGCTACGCTGCTCCGCAAGACGAAGTTGCTCTCTCGCTTGGCGCTGGCTGCGCCTGACGCGACGTTGCGAGATGCGCCCCAGCTTCACGGGAGCTCTGAGCTGAAGCACCGACGACTAATTCATCCCTTCTTAATTTCGCTGCAATTACCACAAATTTTTCTTTATTAATATTGCAGTGCAGAAGTGCATTTAAGGATAAAGTTCCCCCTTTGTTTTTCCCTAGATTTTCACTGCTGGGTACAGACAGAAGGGGGTTCAAAGAAATAGATACGAATCACAAGATTGGAAGATAGGCGTATCGCACTAGGCGTGTCCGCAGAATTGATTGATGCAGCAGCACGATGACTTTAACTCTCCCTTGATTTAAATTTCTATGCAGGTCTTAAAAGCTTATGCGAAGAGTACTTTCTCATGTTATAGCTGGCTTGCAATTAGGATCCAGTTTTGATCAACAGCCTTGCTAAAACCAGGCTTTAATTTCTCACGCAACGAGTCAGAGAAACAAAAGCAAGGATCTATATTAAGATATCATACGAGAGAAATATTTTATGCGCCTGCGAGTGCTCAAAATCTTCCCGAGAGTACCCCAGAAAGGCTCCCTCAAAACCTTAAAGCTTTGCTTTAGCACGTGGAGGCTGTCCTTGTTTGGGATGAGTTCTCCACTGCGCTTGAGCACATCCTTGCAGAATCTCTTGCACGTGCTCTTTGCTGCGCTTGCTCTATTTGTAGTGTCTGCATTTGTTTCTCTGAGTGTGATAGCTTTAATGTGCGGGGTTGGCTCGTCACGTGCATAAAATGCTTATACACAGGGCGCTTCGCCTGAGATTTTACGTATTCTTTTTAATAGGCTTTTTGCGTTAGAACAGCGCTTTCTCGGCATGACATTGTCAGCGGTGTTTTACCTTAGAATACAGCTAAGAATAGGTAACTTTTTACTATTATTGTTAGGCTTCTTATTTATCGAGAGGCGTGCAGCTCACCGTAATAAATATCCACAACAGTTTTCAGAATTTCGAAAACGCGGTTACCCTCAGCACTGTGCCCCAACAACTTTTGGCAGTTTTGACGAGCTAGTGCACTGGAGAGGTTGCTTTGCTCGCAAGCTTCTTGAAAGAGCTTGCATTTTGGCACAATGTAGCCAAAATTTGTTGGGCCACAGCACCGAAGGTAATCGCGTTTTTAAAAACTGATATAGATATCACTAAGAGTGGGCCACACCCACCTCAATAATTAAGGAGTCTAGCGGTAATAGTTAAAAATAACTATGCAATATTAGTTAACTAGTCTTCTAGTTAGCACGTCTCAGCTGCATTCTGATGTAATAGACCTCTCTCTGACAATGCTATGCCAAACTCTCTTCTAACTGAAAAAGCCTCTTTTTAAAAATTCTGTAAAGTCCTAGGTGAAACACCCTGTATATTTGCCTTGTGCGTCCCCTAGCATACGTTTTTGAATCCGCCATACTGAACTCGCCTGAAACGCTAGCGAAACTGGAAATTATTTCAGATTAAAAACTAATTCCTGCGCCGTGATGCCGATAAAAGGTGATGGTTCTAAGCAGACGTGTCATACAAGGCACGCCAATATAGGTGTGTACAGTAGACGAAACGAAACAAGGGCTTAAAGCATTCATCAGTAGGAAGCTTGATTTTTTTGGTTTTTGGGGAAGGAAATGGCATAGTATCGCACAGCACACGGGCGCCTTAACATTTCACTTCCATCGAAACGCGGCCGCCGCGGTCGGGTTCGAACCCGAGTACTCCGGATGAGTAGCCGAGCGCCCTAACCACTGAGCCACCGCGGCGGGTATCCTTGTACTGTTCTTGTATATGCATGCATTCAAAAGACTGAACACCAAGCACGCCTATCGGCAGCGCAGTAATCTAGGTATATCATGGACTACCGGTAACATTTTGATATTTTCTTTATACAATTTACCTTGAAAGTTGAGGAATGTGTGACAAAACATAAATATGCCAACTGAACGCCTACTGAACTTGTTGGGCCAGCTAGGTGGCTGGTTAATAAATGGACACATTATTTTATTTCTCCTTAGAACGATGACTTTGTTCTGGAATTAAGAGCTAAGGTAAACGTCTGCTCATTTTCAGCACCCGAGGCATTTCGCTATAACCCACAAAGGTTCTTAATTCCACAAGATAATTTTCATAAATATGTATTGCCGTTAGATTACTGAGCGCCAGAGCATGTAGCCTTATTTCTTGAAGACAGGTTTATACAGCTGCATAAAAACTTTTTTTTCGTTACAAAGCAGTGCTACGAAAAGTGGACAGCTTACGGATTTTGCCTCTGAGATCTTTCCTGAAAAGTATAATCACTAGGATATCGATATGCGTTTGAAGACTACTTTAAATGATATTCCATCGTTTGCCGTGCTTTCACACATTTCACGTAGACTTTAAAGGTAATTTTTCCGCAGTTGTCGGGTCATGTTTTCCAAATTCTACTGCCAGGCGGCTACAATTGCAGCGGATAGGTATTGTGAAATATTCCATTTCATGACCTCCATCTGGACGACTTCTGCGCGCAACCTTGCGTGTGTGACGTCACATGTTGGCAAGGTTGTTGATATTCGCTCTGGGGTTGGTGCAGGACAAGCATTCGAGCTTGTTTTTTCGTCTGTATGCACAGATCCCCCGGTGTTACCTTTCCACATCCTAAACGTTATATGGCAACTGATTATGGTAATTTTTTCCTCCCTTAAAATTTGCCTTCGTTTATGATCTTCTATTTCACGTCTACTCCAAGAGAACGGGTTTTATCATTGATTGCTAATTATACTTTTAAGCTCCAATAGAGGTCACTCACAGCTGTGCTCAAGTCTCTGCTTTCGCGCTCGAAGAAACTGCAGGCAACTTCTCAATTCAGAAATATTTACACAACTGTGCTAACTGGTTTTTCTGTTCATTATTGTATCTTATTTTTGTACTCGAAGTGTATTCTGAAGGGAATTTTTATACTTACAAAGAAGTCTGGTTCGAAAGACAGCGCAGGTCTCATCTGTGCTTTGGTACAATATCCTCTCTTCGCCGTACCCTCTGTATTCTGAATAAATGAACCAAGTGGTATATATGTGTAGAAAATATTGAGATAAATAAAGATATCATCCGCTGCCATTTCACATTTCAAATTTTTCTAGTTCTTGTATAGACATTTAATCTTCCCATTTCATCTTGAGTAGAAACGCCGCTAACAAGGAAGAGAACTTTTCCTAAATGTCGTGAAATATGCTACATGTGTTAACTATGTCCCCAAATTCTATAATTGAACGAGTGCGTGTGCGCAGTTGAGCGCTGTCAAAACTTACGCCCTATAGAGGTTCTCCTCCTATAAACAATAAGCCGCGCAGGGATAGTAGCAACGTCATAGGTGACCACTTGCAAAGTTAACGCTACTTTCTAAATACGGTAGTGGCGACTCTCCCACATGGCCAGGCCCTCGGCCTTGAAGCAGCTACAGTACTAAAAAAAATATGCATTCAATTTTTGCACCTATTCAAAATATCACGCTGTTCTAGATGTTCTGAGGTGTTCTCGGTGTTTTATTTCCCGCTGTTTTCTCTGTTTTATGTTTTTGCTTTTTTGTTATGCTTCCCATTCGCTTTCACGGCTTTGTCTAAAGCAGAGGACTAGTTGATACGTTCTTTTTTCTATCGGCTTGACTGCTGCATTACTTCACATTACTTCACTTGATCATTTTCCTTGTGGTGAAATGGATGTACATTTTTTAGTATGGGCATGGTGTGCCAGCACCAAGACTTTAGGGGTTTCCTGGGCACGGAAAATAAAGATTCATTTTGATTGATCGATCGATTGATTATGATGCAATAATGCCCTCTTCTTTCATCTGGAGGTTTTGGGGACGCAACTGTTTGCCTTGAATTCGTTTTTCATTTTTTGTCCTTTCAGGGCCTTTTCTCACTGCGTTCGTTTTTCGCTTGTTCTAAATTATTATTGTCCTGGTGTCACTATCATGTGACATATTCTGCGGTTTCATGTATTGCTGCATATTTTTATAAGCAATGGGCAGAGTGTGAGGTTAACATAACGTTATCAGGACTGCTCAAATAGGCGTGACCTGCCGTAGAAACCATTTGATGAATCACCAGCAACTTTCGCTTGATTTCAGAGTAGTGCAGTCCACGCTTTCACAAGTTCTGAAGTGATATCAGGTTCAAAGGAGGTTTGGTTTCTCGATCTTCGCAGGAGACACGCCAGAACGACCGACCATGGTATTGAGAAAGGCACTGTTTGCGCGAGCCCTCAAAAAAACTCTAGACTGACTGTTATGGACATTTCTGAAGATGTAATCCTTTTATCAGGCTCTACAGTAACGCCGTGGACTGTGAGACGTCATGTGCAACGTGCTGAACTGAAACGACACGAGCCTAGCTCAAACCCCGCATTTCTGTCAAAAAATTGGGATTTATGATGACGTAGGTAAAAGAACACCCGGTGTGGATAGGTCATGAATGCCAAAGAGTGATCTAATTAGATGAATCGAAGAACTTGTCTGTGCGAGAATTATGGGATTGCGTTGTGTACGTCGCCACAAACGCAATTTATATGGGTCTCTTTGTCAGCTTACAAAGTTAAACCACGGAGGCGGGGACGTAATGGCACACGGCTGATTCTCCGCTCGTGGCGTTTGTCTGCTTGAGTGCATTCAACGTATCATGAGCGAAGAGGTCTGATCAGGGCATTCTTGAAAAGGTTTTGCTTCCATATAGGCACGCAAGAATCTGAGATTTCATTATGTGTTTCAAATTAACTGCGACCTGAAGCAGTTTCCTACAGTTGTGAAAGATTGGATGAAAAAGAACAGGGTGCACCTGACGGAGTGGTTAAGCCTTCGTACCGAGATTATTTCAACTGAATACATTTGTATAAGCGTCGTGCGTCGTCTGATCGACAAAAATGCCAGCAGCGCCCAAAATTTGGGAACCTGGGATAGACATTCACTGAGAGCTTCTTTTAACTCCATGCTTCGATGGGATCAAGCAGTGATCGCCGTAAAAGGCTTGCCCATGAAGTGTCGATGCATTAGGTTATTGTTAAAAGGGATGCTATAAATCATTGCTCATATTGTAGCAAAATAAGACATAATACCGCTGATACCTCCACGCAGCCCATGAAGGCTGTTATCAATGAATTTGCTGTGGGAATAAATGTCGCTTAATATGGTGATAAACATTGGTTGCTATTATGTAAAAGTCTGATATTATAATCCCACCAACCGCCTGTGCAAGCTTAACAATCATATTTTTTTGTTCACTACTGTATTTCTCCAAAGCAAGACGATGCGAGCGCCTTCGTTGATTTCAGCCTCCTGCTGCAGCCGAATCTTCACCCGCCAGTGATGCGCAGCGACTTTGTGATTGTGGCCCCTGCTGAACAGATGCGCATTCACTCCCGCTTCACTGGCCTTCTCAAATTTGGCGGCTTGTCCGTCTGTGGTCCTTTGGCTCCCACCGAGGCTTCTAAAGCTTGCTTGGCCATGTTGGAGCCAACAGACTGGTTACGGTGCTGAAGGCTCTCTGCCTAACCATTCTTCAAGCTTTCGTAACCCTGACGAGCCTCACCGGCTAAGCAAGGTGTTCATGGCTCGGTGAACCTGTTTCTTAGGATGGGCCGAGTTGGCTGTCGGCAATGGCGTATCAGTTACCAAAAGACGTGACAATCGCTCCATTTAGGATTTTTATCAACTTCATTTCTTTTTCATTCTTGAAACTGCCTGAACAACTTTGTGCATAAAGTGTTTAGAGGAATACTATCACGAATGAAGAACTTGCCTCCGAGTTGATCTTCTCGCTAAGGTATACTGGAGGAAGTGTAGTTGTACTGCCTGTGACATTCAGGAGAGAAAACACACTAACGGGGAAAACTCCCAAACAGACACTACCGGCCACCAAAGCACCTGTCTCTACTGGTAGCCACTGCCTCGGAACCACCACCACCACCACCACCACCACCACCACCACCACCATCATCATCATCATCATCATCATCATCATCATCATCATCATCATCATCATCATCATCATCATCATCATCATCATCATCATCATCATCATCATCATCATCATCATCCACCATCACCATCATCATCATCAGCCAGACCATGGCCACTGCAGGTAAAATGCCTCTTCCATGTCTCTGCAATTAACCCTGTACTATGCCAGCTGCGCCACTCGTATCGCCGCGAACTTCTTAATCACATCCGCCCACCTAACCTTCTGCCGCCCCCTGCTACGCTTCCCTTCTCTTGGAATCCACTCCGTTACCATTAAGGACAAGCGGCTATCTTGCCTTCCCATTACTTGCCCTGCCCAAGCCCATTTCTTCCACTTGATTTCGACTGGGATGTCACTAACCCGGGTTTGTTCCCTCGCCCACTCCGCCCGCTGCCGGTCCTCTTAACGTTGCACCTATCATTCTTCTTTCCATAGCTCGCTGCGTTGGTCCTTAAGCTGAACCCTTTTCGTTAGCCTACACGTTTCTGCCCCATAGGCAAGGACCAGTAAGATACAAGCGTTGTATACTTTTCTCTTGAGGAATATTGGTTTGATATGAGAGAAGCCTGCCATATGCGCTCCACCCCATTCTTATTCTTCTAGTTATTTGCCTCTCATGATCCGGATCAGCGGTCACTACCTGCCTAAGTAGACGTATTCTCTTACCACTTCCAGCACCTCGCTACCAATTGTGAACTGCTTGCTAGAATTTGCTTGCTAGACTGTTGAGCATTACTTTGGTTTTCTGCATGCTAATTTTTAGACCCGTCCTTCTGCTGTGCTTGTCTAACTCATTGATAATGTCTTGCAGTTGATCTGAGTGACTCAGTAAGGCAATGTCATCCGCGAATTGCAGATTATTGAGGCATTCTCCATTAACCCTTATCCCCAACTGTTCCTAATTCAGGCCTCAGAATACCTCTTGTAAATAGGCGGTGAATAGCATTGGCGAGATCGTGTCCCCTTGCCTGACGCCTTTCCTTATTGAATTTTATAGCTGACTTTATGGAGGACTATGGTAGCTGTACAGTTCTTATATATATCTTCCAGGATTTTGACATAAGGGTCATCTACACCCTGATTCCGCAATGCCTGTATGACTGCTGAGGTTTCCACTGAGTCAAATGCCTTCTCATAATCAATGAAGGCTATATATAGGGGTTGGTTATATTCTGCGCATTTTTCTATCATCTGATTGATAGTGTGAATATGATACATTGTGGAATATCCTTTACGAAAGCCTGCCTGATCATTTAGTTGTTTGAAGTCTAAGGTTGCCTTGACTCTGTTAGCGATTACCTTAGTAACTACCTTGTAGGCAACGGTCAGCAAGCTGATCGGTATGTAATTTTTCAAGTCCTTCCCGTCCCCTTTCTTATGAAGTTAAGATAATTTTAGCGTTCTTCCAAGCGTTTGGTAAGCTCGAGGCCAAGAGGCTTTGCGTATATAGGGTGGCTAGTTCTTCTAGCACCAATCTCTCCTCCGTCATTCAGCAGATCATCTCGTTACCTGATCTTCACAAGCTGCTTTCCCCCTTTGCATTGCTCCTAAGGCTTTCTTTACTTGCTCTTTCATTACTGATGGGATGACGCATTGCTGTGCGCTATTGTCTCCCTCATTAGCGTTCTGACTTACATTGGCTACTGCATAGATTTGTGTAGAAATCTTCGGCTTCTCAACTACCTTATTCATATTGCTAATGACATTGCCCCCTGTACAGCCTTTGTAAGAAGTACACAGCCCACTGGGTCTCCTTCTGGGCCCAGCTGTGCGGTTCATTTTTTCTCGGTAGCGTTCGAGATATCACGAAGGAAAGATATCTAGCCCTTACCCCTTCGAGAGCTAAGACTTCCGATGATGCTATAAGGTACTCCACTACATGGCTGAGAAGCAAATCGTTTGTTGCGTACATTTATGACAGAGGCTGTGCAGGTAAAAATAGAGATAAAGGTGACCTAGTGCGTGTGCGCAGAGATACTGAACTGCCTTTAATATGGTGAGGCACATCAGTGACTGGAAGTTTAAAGAATGATCACGTTTTTGTCTACATTTACATTATATTTGTCCTATTTACAGTTGTGACTTATATCTTCTTACGATCCACTCACTTTTTATAGAGTTCATTAGCGACAATTCTGCTTTTTAACTGAAAAGACCAAGTAGTCTTCCTAATACATATTGAAATAATGTTGCATTCTTCATCAGTGTTCTCAAAATATGTGCTCAAAGTTTATTACGGCACTAATTGATAATGCCGAAGGTTCCTGACCTGCGGACAGCATCAGTCATCGTGATGGCCATTGAATGACCAAAGAATTGTGTTGTCATAGAAGTGACAACACCGTGCTCATAGCCTGTATGTATGTACCTCGGGCCTTGGTGTAACTTCGTCGTCTTGTCTGCTGGCAACGAAGATTGCGTCTAGTGAATCTAGCGGAACCCTAAGCGCCTGCGCTAACTCAACAGCAGCAATTATTTGAAAGCTGCCAGCGGCGACGTGGCACGTCATTCGCTGATCGCCATGCTTTGAACACTGCACGAATGTGGTAGGCGGCAGCTACAAACGCGCGGCTCGGCGAAAAGAGGAACTCCCGCGGTGCGCTGCCCAAAAACGCGCTCTACTTTAGCATTGGCAATTCCGGGCCACATTTATCAGTCATCAAGCCCTTGTTGTAGCCCTCCAGAAAACCGAAACACAATCATCACAGATTCGTATGTTCCTCCTCGGACCACTTACGTACAGTGGGCTAGAAGTGAATTGAAATCTGAAATTGACAGATCATAGTGAGGATAAATAAATTTTCGCCAACACGAGGGTTGAGAAATGGAATAAAAATGGGAAAGGAACCGATCTCATCTCTGCTCGCACGTAGCTTAAAGGGCTGGGATGCAGGGAAACAGCGACTGCGATGTTGGGAGTTGGTTATTGGAATAAGGGTGAGGCTGAACAACGCATGGGGTCCAGTAGTGGACCCTGATAGAGCCAGGTGAGCGTACTGCCATACCACGGCGCTTTCGCCAGGGCAGGCTGCCCTCCATATCAGGGTGACCTAACAGGACCAGAAATGCGAGGTGCCCACCCTCAACAAGAGCTCCCGCAGCTCGGCTGGTTTCGCTCGCTGCCGAGGGTGCAGAAGCATTGGAAGTAAAAGAAAAAAATTGCAAACGCACAATATGAGCTAGCTAACCGCTGGTCGTCTCCTTTACAGAGGGCTATTCATTATTACTCAAACGTAAAGGTGTAATAGGTCATATAATATATGTCACGTGGATAACAACCCTTGGTGTTTCTTGCAAGCTCTCCACCTTTACACTGCCTGAGTACTATGCAAGGTTTCAAAAGAATGCGAGGTCTAGCGCATATTATAAATTCTACAACCTCACAAATTTGAAAATTCAAAGCACATAGAAGGTAGAGAGAATGTGATGAAGCGTTTGTAAAAAGGATTTATAAATATATTTACCTTGCTGCAGTGCTACTTTCCTCCGGCGCCTCGAGGATTCTGTGAAATGAGTTAAATTTGGGGCGGTTAGGAGAAAAATGAAGACAAATTGTCGTCCTTACCAATTAAACATCAAGAATGGCGAAGAGAATAAATAGAGATAATTGTATGAATACTGCGTAGATGAAAATTTAGAGATAATGCGCATTCTGCCGACTTTAAGAACCCTGATTCGTACGCGGGCCTCTATCGCTCGCCGTGTGGAAAATGTAGTTTTTTTCCCGAAGGCTCTTAGGAACAACGAGGAGGTAAGCGGCCTTGTTGGACGCGAAGTTCTTAAGGAACATTCCGATTTCCGAGGAGGAAAACTCACGCTTGAACGCTGCAGGTACTCGATGACGTGGTGTAGGTCGTACCTAAATGTTGCTGTTAACCAGAAGTGGTGTTGCTGATGGCTCCGAGGAAGGCGTCGTCATAGCCATGTTTTAGAGGTGCGTCGACAGGAGCTCGTGAACTGCAGGCGGCACCGGTGTGCTCGCGCACACACTTGTAGACCAATCTGCCGTCAAATTATTGAAGCCGGCAGTTCCATCAAATCAGGCGGCTGGAGGTATAATTCAGATTGCGAAGCAATCACATTGCAAGGCGATCCTTGACCAGTTTGAGTGGTTTTCGGTGCCCGTGCGGAGAGATAATTGACGTAACTATGGTGATGGCCAGACACTCCTCGCTTGTCGAATAGTTAGGCTATGTTTTCGACCGGCAATGGCTAGCACACGCGATTGTCTTCTAGAGCCTGAAGCTTTTCTAACGACGACAGCTAGGCCCACGCTGCTTGCGTCGGTTATGAGTTTCTGTCTCGGAGTTTTTGTCAGTTCCCGAGGACAGGAGGTTAATGTAAACGACTTTGAGCTTCTTTGAACGCTTCCACTCGCGGCGCTCTCTGCATGAATGGCCATGATTTCGTAGATTGCTTCGAGGTTCAACGCTGCACGAAAAATTCATGACATACTCAGTAATATGCCCACTGCACTAAGAAATCCGCGCACAGCTTTCTTGTCTGCCGGCTGCGGAAACTAGGCGAAAGCAGATGCTTTCTGCGGCTCTGGGTGCACTCCATCCTTGCTTACGATGTGCCAACAAACAGCAGCTCATCTTTAGGGGAGTTGAATTTTCCCCGCTTTGGGGGTTAACCCTCATGACTTGATTCTCTCCAGTACTATTTGAACCTTTTTGAGGTGTCCGTAAAAGCTTGAAGCGAAGAGAACGGAAATCATCTAAGTACAGGAGACAAATTAGCCAATGCAGGCCTGACAGTACTGTGTTTATTACTCGTTTGAATGTTTCTGGGGCAGAACAAAGCATACGTAGAAAGCAATAATTTGAGCTCGGACATCCAGTGTGACGAAGACAGTCATCTATCGATCCCTTTCACCGATTTCGATTTGCCAATATCCGGTCTCTAGATCGAAAAATGAGAATTACTTTGTGTCGCAAAGGGGGTCTGAGGTGTTATAGATCCTGGAAAGAGTAGAAATATTTCTTGTCTCCGCTCTTTAGTCGGTGGTAATATAAGCCAAACTGAATACTTCTGTCTTTATTTCGACGAGCAAGACCTCTGTCTCCCAAGGGCTTCCCTATTTCTTGATGTGATCATCACACAGTATTTCCTCATCTTGGTCCTGGATGGCTTGGCGCTCGTGCGTAGACACACCCTGAGGTGCTTGCGGAAAGGACGGGTGTCCTCATCTCCCATTCTTTCACGTTTGGTAACGAAAGTAGTAGGGCATTTGATTTATTTTTGATTTTATGGGCTTCAACGTTTTAAAGCTACTATGGCTACGAGGGACACCATAGCCGATAGTTGCGGAAAATTTCGACTACTTGGGGTTCACAGTGCAGGCGCCTTTAGCATTTAGCATTCTTTGAAATGTGCCCGCCGTGGCAGGGATCGAACCCATGTCTTTGGTCAGTGGGAGCACTGACGCTGGGTATCAGAAGCCGCAAGTATTGTGCACTTCGTCTATTTCTTCGTGGAAGAATATGACTGTGCCCTTGTTGTGGTGCCGGTACTCCCGGTTGACGGTCGTTTACCAACTCGGCGCCTTGCTCGTTCCACAACCAGTGGATACAAATTGCAATTGTAAAGGCCGGGCCCGGCAGTAACTGCATAGTTCATTTGACGCCATTGATATTTTCGGCTGTACCTATAACTGCGCTGACAAGAATGCTTCAAACTGGTGGAAGGTTCACCTCTTCGTCGAACACATCCAGCGCTGCTTGATTATTTAGTGTGGAGTTCGATGGTATCTGCCAAGATGTTCGTGCTTAGAATCACGTCACGGGAGCAGTGTTGAAGAAGTAAGAAAGTCGCAGGGTATGAAAAAAGTTGGGTGTATGATCAGGAAGAGCAA
This sequence comes from Amblyomma americanum, assembly GCA_030143305.2. Lineage (NCBI taxonomy): Eukaryota > Metazoa > Arthropoda > Arachnida > Ixodida > Ixodidae > Amblyomma > Amblyomma americanum. The sequence continues at coordinate 102,253 of JARKHS020022617.1, forward strand.
ATCGCATGCTGGGCTTCCTCACGCGCGACTCACATGATGGTCGCTCGTAGAGGCGCTGCAGAAAGCTGCAGCAGTCGACGCTGCTCCTTGCAGACAATTTCGCGGATCGTTGGCGTGGGCTCATCGTGCCGGCTGGAATTTCTTGTACCGGCCGGTTGTATTGTCGAGTCTCGTTGTCGACGCTGTCGAGTGTCTTCTCAATGGTCGACACTTCTGAAGCCCGCCAAAACCCCACAGGTTCTGGCGGGTTTCATATGAGGCCGGCAAAACGCGACTTCTTGAAGCCTCGCACAATGAAGTTCTGGAGTTAGCACGGTGGAAGCGGCCTTTATTTTTTACACAGAGGCAGACGCAGACAATTAGGGAGCCGGTTGGGAGAGCCATAGAGTAGATCACCTTGCCCTTCCGGATGGTGCTCGAGAACTTTTGAGTAGTTTGTTCTTGAAGCTGTGCCAGATCAGAAGAGGAGCTTCATGATTCCTATCCAGGGCTCTGGCAGGGCCTTCTGACGCAATATAAACGTTCGTCAGCTTCGCGGAGTCATCCCTAGAGTAAAGTCCAGCGACATGGTCTCCTGGTCGCATCATTCTCCTTTATCTTCATTACGAAAGTCTTGTAAAGAAGGCGGCTCACGAGGCAGAAGTGGGAGGGTTGCATCTTTGTCGGTATTGCGGATCGACGCACAGCACCTCCCCAAGTGACACCTGTTATTGAAGGAAGCCCGGCGGTCATCAGGAAGAAACTTTCATCCAAAAGAAACTTTTTATTGGGCTCATTTGATCTCCGAAGACTTGAACAACTCGGCGGCGGCGATAGCAACAATCGGGCTCGCTGGTAGTCGAAGAACGGAACCACTGCTGTTCTCAGAAGAGCGAAATATAAATTTGACAGAGAACTTTCGAGATACGGCACGCAAAGCAGCCACTACAATCTCGAACAACGAAGAATTAGCTGCGCATGCCTGCGATCATTATAGATAAACCTGGTTTCACCGCGCTTCGCGAATTCATAAAGCCGCGTGCTGGAGGGTTTTAGCATCAGGAAGCAAGCATTGAGAACAATCATGGCAATATACAAAGAGCTCTCATTCAGAAGAATTAGTCATAACTGTCAAACATTCAGCAAGCCTTCTTCTCTCGGCCACGGACTTCATATGACTCAGTATCTGTTTTTTTTTACCACCCGTGAAAATTTGCCTTTTTTTTCAACGACGACGCTGTAGAGAAATGTTTTCTAAGTAACGTGAGCTCGTCCCGACGTTTGGAGGATGGTTTTTCTAGCTCATTCAGGAACTGCAGTAGTGTGTAAGTTTCTGAACTGATAAAACAGATGGGCACAGCAGATAACTTCCCAGTCGCTCTTGATAAAAAACCTAATCAACGTGCACAAAGCTAGTTATGAGAAGAAATTGTAGGTACTGTTATGATGAAGTTCTAGCGGCACTTGCGAAGAGCGTCAGTTGGTGTAATTTTGCAGCATGCACGACACCACAGCCACTGCTTCGATTGCCTTCCAACGAGGCTAATAGCGTAAGCAAGGCAGCAATGTGAGCTAGTTGGTTGTACATTTTATGTGAATAACGCGCTACACACTAACAAAACGACAACTGGAACGGGGGACACAGGGAAAGCGCTCTAGTTTTGTTAGTGTGTAGCGCGTTATTCACACCAGAGGCTTATAGGGCGCGGAACACGATCAGGAACGCATGGAGTAGCACTGTTCCGTGGTGTCGCGAACAGAAAGAATCTTGGTGATGGCTTGCTCTACGAGGATCATAAGTACCTTATCATTGAGGGATAGGTTAGGCCCAGAGCGTGCGGCTGACACGGGGCAGCATGCGCTAGCATCGGAAGAGCTTTACACTATCCTGTCTGGACGAATTAAGTAGTCGTTGTGCTATGAATGCAAGCATCAGGATGCGCTTAGCCTCACCGGCCTGACTTTTTTTGGTCTTAGGCATTATAGGCTCTTGAACAGTAAATGCGCTTCATTTATTTCAAATTTCACAGACAGACTGGGGCCCACTCCAGTAATGTCCTTTTTAGTTATGATCTGAAATTGATCAATTATGATCTTATCTGCGAATTCAGTTATGAACTATAATGGCATCTATAGGTTTTAGGCCAGTCTTGTGCCAAAAATTCAATTTGAACAAGCAAGAAGGTGCTCAAAATTACGTTTAATATTTGGTCCCAATGAGGAACCTGAGAATGTGCTTCAAGAAACCACCACCGCAGGGCCATGTACATTAAGTTTTTAACTGAGATTACACCTCCTACTGCAACAGGAAACCAAAATAGTGCTTTGACTTCGATTACGGTAGATTCCTCAAGTAATCGAAAAATGCTTGAAAAGTATTGAGCAAAAAGTGAGACGGCCTCCGCACCATCCCTTTTCCTAAAACAGTTGCCGTCAGGCACACAGCTGCAGATCCTGAGCACATGGGTTCAATCCCTGGCATGACAGTTATGTTGCGCTTCCCTGAAAATTGATATTGAGAAAACTAAATCCCGTAGTAGCTCTCACAGGTCTCAGTGAACGCGTCAACCGTCATCGTGAGGGAAGGGATGAAGGATGGAGTGGACTAAGGATGAGAAAAAGAGGTGCCGTAGTAAGTGGCTCCGGAATAATATTGGCCATCTGGGGATCTTAATGTGCACTGTCATTGCGCAGCTAAGGGGCGTCTTGTTCATTTCCTCTGCATCGAAACGCAGCCACTGCGGCAGGGCTCGAATACGAACACTACGGCTCAGCAATCAAGGGCCCTAACTACTGGAGGAGGAACGGAAGACGCCCGTGCATTGAGTAATGTCAGCGCGCATTAAAGAGCCACAAAGTGTCCGTGTTTAGGCGGAGCCCTCTACTGCGATGCCACTTTCTTTCACTCCTTCCTTCTCAGCTCGGCAGCAGGTGTCAACGTTCCGGGCAAGCTAATTTTCTTGGCCGAGAGCAAACCGGGGTTTTAACACTTTTCGTGCGCTTTTAACTCGTTGAGCGAGACCATGGCGCGCAAACGCTGTTCTCTATAAGACGTGGCGTTAACCAGGAGAAAAAGCCTCTTCCCCGTCAACATTACAAATGACTCGGTAACATAGGTTGCGTTGCACACGATAATGTGGGATGCCTTGAGATTAGTTCGACATGTCGAGTCGCTGAGAGAATGGTAACGGGGACCAAAATCGTGATTTGTATCGTTTAGAGCTTCAATTTCTGCGAACGGGTAGAGATCCAGTTATTTTATCGCTCCGCTACTTGAAAGCACCACTGCTGCAAGTAAAAAAAAAGCACCTTTTGTTCCTCACCGAAAACGAACACAAGCGGCTCAAAGAAAACTTACCTTCGTAAAGACGCATTGTATCAAGGCGCCTTTCGCCTCTCCATGTACTGTTTTCAAATTCCCCTTTGAGGCTTACACGACGCAATATCGTCTGGCCTAGAGTCCTGCGATCTCTGGAGATGAAGAAAAGTCACGGGAATAAAAGCGTCCAATAGAGCATCGTTTTTTGAAAGAAAAGAATAATTGCCTGATTTAGAGCCTTGTTTGCTTCATGAGCAATATTACGTCCCATTTACTACATGGATCACGACGTGCAAAAACTGCTACGCGTATTGTGGGCAAAGTATGTGAGAAAGTTGCGAATGGTTCCGAATAAAAAAAACAGCAATGAAGCTTTCTTAATTATGAAAAGATCATGTTTTTTGGCATATTTAGCAAATTCAGAATAAGTAACCACATATCAGAAAGCTGGAAAAGGCACAAAATTTTAGCCACCAGGTACCAGGTTTTTCCAAGAAAATGGAATACGCAGCAAAATTATTTTATGTAAACGGAGACCATGATGAGTGGATATGAATGATCCGCATCCTGACGCAGAGGGTGCCCTTCTACAGCGGGATTAAAGAAAGTTCTTACAAGTGTGCTTGAATAAGAAGTGAACACCTTCCAAGCTGTTTCGTAAGTTATAGGCTGACCTTTTAATTTCAGCTGATAAAGAGCTTTTCCGGCATTGTTGAAGGTAACAAAAAATACTGTGCGAACTCCCTATGCGAACACCTTTCGTTGAGTAAATCTAGCTCTTCGGCGAGTTGATTTCACACTTCAGGCATAGATCCAGCGTGAGAACCACATCCACATTAGGAAGACGAATATAGTAGCGTTCTTCCCTGTGTGTAGGTGCTTTTCGTTCTATGTTAGACTGGAAAGAGATTCATCGCAGTGGAAAACAGCATCGCGTCACCATCTCCAGACTAACATCCAGACAGAATGTTAGGTCATTTACGCTAGAGCCAGCGTGAGTTTCGCTTAAGTCGTTTCACCGCCTTGCAGGATCAGTGACTCATGCTCTGCGTCAGCTGTTTAAAAATAGGGTGGAATGTCGTGTTGCAAGAACTTATTTGCAGCCGAGTCAGGTTTCACTGAAACATGTTCTTCTATTGTATCTACCTAAGCATGGTTTGAGACAACAATTTAGTTATCTCATTTCCGCAAAGCCAAAGCGACCCTATTTCTGCTGCACATGTTTGCAGAGATTTCTCTAATCAAAATAACATAGTTCATGTCAGCATCACAGTTTTCAACAGTTTACAGTTACCGCACCCTTCGTGCGGGCAGCAAGAAGTTGTATCGTGCGTTTCTGAAGTAAAAGCCTTTGTAAGCAGTTGGTGACATAAAGGATTACGTCTTAGCGACGCAGTGCAGCTCTTAGGACATTCGTGAAAGTGTTTGCCTTTCGCAATGGCAAAGAATATGTCTTCCCTCCGTCGAGTGTTTAGCAACGCTGGTGATGCAGAGCCGCCTGCACAGCGCGTACGAGTAGCAGACACGCTTGGCGTTTACTTTTGAGAAAGGCTGCACACGTAAGCCATGTAGAGGCGCTCTCCAATGTCCGCACTCTGTCCACACGTGACCAAAATGGGCGTTGTGCTTGTGCAGTAATGGTGGCAAACGATACATGTGACATTTCGATCATTGTCACTTCTTCATTTAATCGGAAGCGAAATGTTTGGCATTTTGTACAACGAGTTTTTACAGATTTTATTACAGTTAGTAGATTAGTCCACTGGATTCACCTCAATGTAGCGCACACGAGCTACAGAAAATACAAAATCTTATGCTGCAGTAATTCACTTTGCTCAACATCAGTGAATGGGAAAACTGTGGACATTTAATCTGAAGGTCCAATTATTTTACAACATTTCGTAGCACATTAGGAACTTCTTTAAACTGCTGCCTCAACCTGCGAAACGTAGTTGAACACCGGGGTTACGTAGCTTAGGCTTTACGGTGTACGAGGCCTCGCTAAAATTTCTATAGCCCTGACATATTAGTTCGTCTTGGCCAGTGGGTTAGGCAGCGAGTCAGATACTATTTTTCAGAAATCGGCCAGCCCATGCCGAGAGTAAACTATGGCATCCAGACAGCGCTGTACGCACCCACGTGGCCCTGGGACGCCATAATTTGGAAGCTGGCTGATATCCGCGGACGGCAGCGCAGGGTTCCCTTGATCAACGTGAGACCCTAATCGCAGTGACACACGCTTCAAGTCCTGCCACCTACGTACTGTGGTCTTGCTCATGCTGTGGCGTTAATTGTGAGCGGGAGGCAGGAGGATGTCCCCGAATTACTGCACCTTGGCGGCATTGCATATCGCAGTGCAAAATTCGTTTGTGATCGTGCAAGAGAAGGACGCCTGTTCGCACACCGCGGAAAGTTCTCCCGGGCGGCGCGCCTCATTTAGAATAGCTATATACATGCTATTTCACGCTATGGGAACACCGACGAAAATAGTAACATTACCTGGACGCTACTGGAGAATATCTGTATAAGTAGGTGGTAGTTTTGTTTGTGTTTGAAATGATGTCCACTTTGCAAAGTTGTGGGGAGCCGCTGCTCAAGTTAACACCAAAAATAACAGTCGGTTGTCCTTCCGCTGGTTTGAAGAACTGTAAGGGAAAGAAGAATGCAAGGCAAAAGGAACAATATTTTGTATATATGTCTAGAAAAAGATAAGAAGGAAACGAGTTTGTGAAGAAAAGCATTTCCGCTGTAAATATATACAGAGTACACGCACAAATGCGCCTAAATTTTATTATTTTCCTTTTGTTGAGCAGATCGTGGTATATTGGTGGAAAGAATTGAGCTGTGTGGTAATTTTTGTGAAAAGGAAAAACAGAGATGCCCACCTTCGTCTCGTGAAGTCTCAAGCCACGACTCCTGCATGTCACTTACGGTGCTCTAGCGATTTCTATATTACGATGGCTGTCTCACCTTTGACATTCGCAGGCACTTACTTCCCCAGTAGTGTAACCTTGTAATTTTTCAAAAGAGCGGCATCCCACTCTAGCGGCTGGCCGCGTATAATCTTTGTTACTGTCCACTGGTCACTTACAACATGACCCTATGTCGCCAGTAACAGTTGTACAGCAGCGCTTGATCACTGGCTGTGGCATCAAAACTGCCGGAACTGAGATTTACACTCAGCACAAGTGCAGGAAAATAACAACTATCTTCTATTGAAAATGGTTACATGGCAAATTTCTACTCTCAATGAAACCATCATTAAGGACGAAAATATTAACCTGTGCTTTTTATTCGTTCAGTCACTGCATTCCTGTTTGGTGTGTAATGGTCATAAGAACCTCGATTCCCCAATATTCATCTATATATGCCTGTATACTCTAAACATCTTTTTCTTGTTTTCATAGTGCTATTCCAGCTACGAGAGGCGCGTCGTTCTGTTTGTTAATCTAATCATCTTGACTACTATCAGGTGCCACACTTTGCTGTCAAATGATATTGCCGCAAAACACGGTAACTGTAGCAAGGAAGCCATGCTGAGATTCGATGGGGAAAAAGCCGATGACCCAGAGGTCCGAAGCTCGCTTGCTGGTCGAATTCCTGGTTAAAGGACAGTTGCCGGACGTCGCAAATGACCCCGATTCAGGTCAGCCACAACCTCCTTTACATCTGGTGGAGGTGTCGGATAATGAAGGACTTGGACAGCTCGGGAGAAGCGCAGTTCCCGCCTCCAGGACTGCTGTTGTTAGGTTTCCTCCAGGCGGCAAGGAGAGCGATGGCGCATGGAAGAAAGAGATCGGCGATGAAGAGAAGACGACTTGCGTGAAGAGGAGTTAGTGGTAAAGATGAGAGTAGTCCGTAGAGGGGCAGGAGGAAGCAGCTGGCGAGGGAGGTGTATTGCCGTAACGGAACCGACGTGTACCGTTTCAGAAACTCGGCATGTGTTGGCGACAACTGTAGTCGTCATACGTGGCCTGGAAATCCAGAGGCATAACTGATGGCGCGATTATCCGCTGTGCGTCAGTTTCATGATGGCGCGGCAAGGCGGAGTGTAACAACATGTAGGTTCCGGCGGTGGTGGCGGTATCGCAACAAATGAATGAGATACGCAGATGTTGGGTCGCCGTGGTCTGGCGGCAACGTCGGCGTATAGTGAGTGGGGCGGTCACAGGTCGAAGCCGGGGTCTGGAGGGCAAAACGTCGGTGACCTGCTCCTGGACGGGGCGTCAAAGCGTGGTATAGAGGGATTTCGCAGGGTGTTCAGACTAAGGCCGAAGTTACAGCTGACGGGCCATCTCTCTTCCGTACAAAGGGCTTGATCTCGGGAAGCAGTGAGTTGGGGTCTGAAGCGAGACCGCAACCTGCCGGAGCAGGAGGCAACTCGTCCTGCACGCCGGAACAGTGAGTAGAAGCCCACTGATTCTTCAGAACACCATAACGTCGGCAAATTGGATAATGTTGAAGACTATTTGTTGATTCGTCGCGAGCAACACCTGAAACGCGTCTGCAGAGATATCCTTTAGGATGTTAATATTATCGGCCTCAGGCAACGATGGGTTGATTTGCTTGCACAGATAGACAATATCTGCGACGTAACTCGCGAAAGTTTCGTTTGGGTGCTTAGAGCGGGAGCAAGTTCTGGGCTCGGGGTTTATTGATTCATGGTGAGTGCCAACGGCACAGGGCTTTATCATAATGTTTCTGAAGTGAGATGGACCAAATTGATCTCAAATGATAGCAGCCAGGTGGAAGCGATTACACGCTGCTCGAGTCTGGTGCGGCTATTTTGCACGCCTTTATCGAAAGATCATCGTCAGATTCAGATTGTGAACGGCCGAGAGCAGCAGGGATTCTGTCTGACGATGGCCGAGCCCGTTTTTTGCTTCGTTGGCACCGACTCTTTCAGTCCTTTGTGCGCGCGATAGCCACATAAAGAGTTTCTTTGGGAAGCCTTTCGGCTGTCTCTCTGGTTGTCGGACTGCCGTCGCCACTACCATACAATATGACACGGCACTCACTCCGTAATGTACATGTGCGGCTATTAAAAATTAAGTGCGCCATTCTATTTTAACTGCATTCATGCCTCCCCATTGGAAAGCTGGTAACCCTGAGTCCTGATCTGACACTACATCAGAGATCACAGGCAGCCAGAGCATGTCATACTTGCAGATCTGAAAAAAAAAACATAAGGCGCAATAAGCCTCAAAATCCCATTGTCGGCTCAATTATATTCTGCTTCTATACAGGTTTTCTGATCACCAGCCGAGGCGCTGGCCTTCATCGTTGGAGCACACGGTGTACTCGATAATTTAGCTATAACGATTAAAAGTGAGATCTAATACATAGAACACTCTGCTATTGTTGCCATCTCTCTTAAGCATAATCCGCTGCTTCATCAGGGTGGTATCTGGGGAAATCGTGGGAATGCGTTCAACGCATTCCCACCTTTTATGCTTTTTTGCCTCTCCTGCCAGGACCCATTTAGGGTCTACAGTATACTGCAAATAAATAACCCCCCATGGAATCGTACTCTGGACGTCGTGAACATGCTCTTGCTTGAGCGTGTGTCGTCTTTAACGCCATAAAAAATTGGCAAACCTTGCCCTAAAATGCCAGAAACGAGCATTCTTCCGCCCGTAAGTGAATTTGATTGTTCAAATTTTCAAATACATCAAATAAGCTCATCGCCAAGATTTACTACTTCAATGAATGCTGCCGCAAAATCATTTATAAGGCTTTTGCATATATGTGCCACACAATCAGCTTGCCCAAATATTCATGCCGCAAAGGCTGTATTATAAATGAAGATTTGACCGCAGTACAAAATGTAATAGCATTCATATTACGCTCTTCGTTATATGTTTATTATTATATATCCGGTTATTTTTACGGAAAGGTCAGATTTCTATATCATTTTTTTTTTCACTAAACAATAATGTTCGATGAAGCGTGACAGCTTGACCAGCAATTAATCCTAATATCTACTCTGATCGGGAGCACATGAAAGAAGAGGCTACAAATATCAATTTTGATAATTCACAAAACTTTTTTCCGGTTTTCATGTCATCCAACCTTTTTTTTTTTCGCCACGCCTTGAGGTGATCTTGCGACTCTAAATTAACAGACGCCGCCGCAGGTTAAAATTCCTCTAAATAGCAAAATACTCTGTATCCTATTTGTTGTAAAACAATGTCAACAATTTGAGAATTTGGGCACTTATAGCTAGCCAATTGCAAAGCTATTTAACGGCAAAACATTCTGAACACTTGCAACACAAAGGTAACCGTTTATCCGCTTCTTAAATTCCTTTCACAACCTCGTAAAATAAAAAAAAAACGATTTTATTTTCTATTGACCATAAATATAGCTTTATGCTAACTTCTTCATAGCATGTAGAGCAATAGCGCATGTATTTACATCGTGCACATCAAAACAACAGTGTAAAACATCCTCGGAACCTTTTTTGGGGGAACCCCTATTTCAAGGTCGATTTCTTAAGCGACTTGGTTTAGTTGCATAATATTTTACGCTCCAAAGAGCAGCCTGCACAACTGTCGTCCAAAGTGGATTCCCTACGAGCTCACAAAATCAGTTTCGTAAAAAAAAATTGACTGTATCCAAATATTACCAAGGAGCATGCTGTTTCACGAAGATTTAATTTGGTTGATTGTGTTCTGTGGCAATCTGCAGGTGGAACACGTTCTGCTACGTTTTCAAACGGGTAAAAAATATTACCTCCGCAATGTCAGGGGTCGTACGTTGTTCCAAACTGCCCGATTCGCCTTGGACGCTTGGTCGCAGGAATCCCACAAGCAAGGTCACAACGGCCAGCTGAATTCTTCGATTCAAAGCCATATCTTTTTTCCTAGATATTGCTCTCGCTATGCGTACGACGTAGAGTCTTCGTCTTCAGCGAAAAGCGTAGCGCTTCAGTGGCTTCTGGACCCTGCAAGGTTATTATTGAGCTTGACATGCAGAAGTGCGTATGCTAACATCTCATTATTTGCTGGTCGGGTAATTCACTTATACACAAGTGACAGGATTATAAATGCGGCGTTTCTGCTCCAGAGTTTCAAGTTTCAAGTTTACTGAAAACGCACACAGTAATAATGAATACAATAAAATAAGTACAGAAGGACATCCCATAGTACAGGACTGTCGGGGGGACCTCCTAGAGCAAAGCAAGCGAGGTAAAATCGCATACAATGTAAGGCAGTGCATTATTTAGCATGAATATACAACCTATAAAAAAGCGACGGAAACAATGTCATGTGTGAGAAACGGAACAATAATTATATACAGTAGTAACTTTGAAACATAACGCAAACAAAATGAAACTTTAAACAAGGATTACTACGGTTTACCTCCTCATTAGTGGCGAATCCTTGAGATTCTGCCTCCTGCTCTCAATATGGTGAACAGAAATATATCGTAGAAAACTACATCCTTCCGTCGTAGGGTGCATATACTTTTGATGAGCAGGAAGCAAGAAAAAGTAATTATATAGGTGCCCTTTTGTTAACATTCATGCTTTGTTGCACCAGTTGCAATCACCTGAATCAGCGTAAACAGAGACTTCTGCAGACACGTTATTTAGCTCCCGTTAGACAAATCTGGCGTAGATGCCGCTATGTAGGGTCTGCTTAGACACCACATTTTTGCATGTAGGCAAATAAGATTGCAAGCTAGGGTTACAGCGCTTCAAGGCTGAAAGCGAGAAGATTCCAACCCCAACAGCAGCAAACCAAGTCTTTGAAGCTATATTTGAAGGAAAGTATATAATTTAGGGAAATGTATGTTTTAAAGTTACATGAACTTAGATCGTTGAACGCTACTAAATAAATTTAGGGCATCATACGTCTTTTGTTCTCTGTGTCTTATGAACATTTGACTATTGCACGCGAAGAATCCATAAACCATGAGCACAAAAGAAGCTGCCCATTTCGACGTTTTACTCTCTTAAGTGTTCTTCATTTACAGCGTAACTAAGGCGCTCAATTCGCAATTTTTTTATTTACCCGCATAATTGAACAATGGTATAAGCAATTACCTTAACGTGCCGAATAAAAAGGCATAAACACTGTTTTTTGCCAACAAGTATTAAAAAAAATTAGAGACAAGAGCTAGCGTTTCCATCTGTCAGGAACAGGATAGTTATTCAGAATGAGCGGCGTGGAGGCACCACAGTGACAGATTTAGCGTCATCAATAACAAAAAGCACATAACGTTTCTTACAGGACCAGGACAGACAAGTTGTAAGTAAACATTCCACTCATCATGGGAGCAGTCTGCGTGTAACACGGCTGCGTCAGAACAAGGCGCAGCACGCAAGCAAACACACATGCACGTACTATGGCGTACGCCCACCCATAAGCCGTTCAGTTTGGTGGGCAGGACAACGTGGGTGCACGTGACTCGGTGGCACTCCACAGTCTAAAGAAAGATGATACACCGATCTATCCAATTCAAATGAATTCAATAAAGGAAAATGGAGTACACAATGCTTTAAAGGTCCAGTGACAGCAAAAAACGCGCCATCCATCCTTACTTATAATGTTATACAGGGGAATCACCGCACTTTATATATAAAGGCATGTTCATAAAAGGATGTCATTCGACGTCCCATGGCCTTTTTTTGTTTTCAACAAACTATTTAAGAGTAATGGGCAAATGTCTCGACAGAAAGGCATGAACCTGAGCTTTCCAGAATCGCGTAAATGTCGTAAATGCGCAACAGTTGAAAAAAGGCTTGTCTTGAGATTACGCGAAATTTCCAGTTCTCCTCCGGGCTCAGAATGCTTGAAACTTCATTTGCCCCGAATTTTTTTTTAATAATATATGCAAACGAGAGAGCGCGAAGAATCGCCATATACAATTTTGGCCTTCAAAATTCCGCAGTAAAATAACGCAAACGTTGCTTAAAATCTAAGAGCGCAAATAAAACAATATTAGTAGAACGAGTAGTTCATACCTGACGCTGAAACTTCCTCTGAATATTTATCGCTATTCTTGTACCCCCTGCGGGAAAATGTTTTACTTGTAGATGGGTAGATTTTTGTTAGTTGCGCGTTTAAATGTGCAGTTACTCAGAATTGACGAAAATAAGGCAATTTTCCGCTTCCTTTAAAAATACTCTCACTTTAGATTTTCTTAACATCACCTTGAAAGAGCTTTTTGTAGCCAGTGTTTGTAGCGCAACAATAAAGCTTTGCATTCGGTTGTTTTAAAGCATAAAACAAAATCCCAATGAAAACCTTATTTTTTTCATTTACCATCACTAGAAATGGTCCATCATACCTAGTAATGAACAGGAATTCTTCGAACTTAATGCACTTAATGTATTGTATTTTCATTAGCAAAATGCCAGAAATTCCGAGAATACCTTCAGAGCATATTTTGGCTTCTGAGCAGGAAGTAAAGGAAAGAATATTTTTTTTTACTTCGTAAGGCTTCTGCTCCGACTAATGCCAGCATGGGTTTTGTAGTAGTTTTGTAGTATTTCAAGGTAATTTAGCTTTGGATCAGGTTTTACAAAAAAGTAAGACCAAAGTTTTGGAGATATTTAGCTTACTGAATTTTCGACTACAGCTGCGCGAAGCTTTACAGTTGTGGTTTGTTCTTCTGTCAATGCAGTATGCACGAGGAAAGCCTCTTAACCCCGTAAGGGCTCATTAAAAAAATAAAAATAAGTATCGAAGTGACAAACTATTTTACCAAGTGAAATGCCTCAATAACATGATTAAAATAGAAATTTATGGTAAAACATTTTGCGGCAGTAAATAACGTTAAATTAGCCACAATTTGTTAAATTAAATTAAATTATAAAAATTAAAAGTATATAACGTTATATTAGCCACAAGAAAGAAAACGTTTGTTTTCAATTGGTTTACCCGAAATGCAGTACTTGTCCTTTGATTCCATTCAAACTACTGGAGCCTACCAATGTTGGTAGCGCTCAAAACATGACGCTCCGCACAGACCCTTCCCGCACCACCAATAGCAGAGCCACGTTTCCATGCGGATGTTGTTTCTGTTGTTGTTGTCTCATTGCCATTGGAGTGGCGTCACTTTGTTGTTCTCTTGAAGAATAAAACTCGCTGTTGACATGCTGAGCATTTGCGCTATCATCATTCGACAGGTAACCCTCTTCCGCCCTATAACGCCTCATGGATGACGTCAGGTTCCTTAGGAGGGGAAAATATCACGATTACAGGATGAGCGTCAACCCACAACGAACGCTTTCTGTCATCTGATGTGTAAAATTTCAGTTATTAAAAGAGTGAATAAAAGAAAGGGTGCTGCCAACACTGAGGAGCACAGCCCATCAAAAGCCATCTAGAAAGCAGGAAAACCTGCGCGCCGACATGACCTCGTCATGAGCGAAAAAGTGGCGATCGCTCGTCACGAGCTGATGTCATCATGAGTCGGTAAGGGATTAATGCCGGAAATCTCATCATTTTCTGCTAGTGCTGGTAAGCTATAGGGCCTGCACTTTTATCGATAAGTGCAAGTGCTGAAGAAAATTTTTCACCAGAAAAAGGCTTTCTTAATTGTGAACACTAGAAGGTTAACAGCAACTTGGCAATGAAATTACATGATTAAAATATTTAATTTATCCTTAATAAAGAACATCAAATGTAGGTAAGAGAAATACTACTCACCTCTTTACAAATTATCTCCCAGCAGGATGTATATAATGCGGTCAGCAAAGAACGATGGGAAGAAAACATTATCGCGCCTTTCATTTCGTCGCGTATTCAACAGGTGGGTTTCCAAGTGCTGTAAAATCCTACCATTTGTAAAAGATGTCATTGTTCTCACAAGCATTGTGGAGTTGAACAACTGGACTTCGACATCTCCCAATATTATTTACGCACTGTTTTATGAATCAAAGAACACCAGTAGTAAAACGAGTTCATCTATATGCCACGGTATATTTTGCCAACGACAGGGTTGCAACCCAATTTTAGAGCTAATTGCACTTATATAAGCTGCAACACAATAAAAATATAGTCGAAAATCTCGTTTTTCTGCCAAAATATTGTTGGGTTGCTATGGCGCGCTAGCTATCCAACATTGAAAGGTTCCTATGACTTGGGCATAGCATATACCAAAAGGCGATGGCTTCGTAGGCGCACTCGAAATAAACATAAAAGAATGCCATCATTAAGGATCCTTTGCACGAACTTAGTGACTCTGCACAGCATGAAAGTGTACAAAAGGCTTAAAAAGTACGCGATACCTAGACTCTTCTTTACGGGCATAGTACGGCTTAAGCCGCACAACGTGCACAATGTTGGGCTGTCGACGTCTCGGTTGCGCGGCACCGTCGGGAACCACTTCATAGGTAACATCACTGATACGCCGTAGCACTTTATAGGGGCCAAAGTACCGGCAGAGTAGTTTCTCGGACAAGCCCTGGCGGCGGACAGGTGTCCACACCCAAACTTGTTCACCGGGATTGTAGTCGACCTGTCGGTGTCGAAGGTTGTAACGGCGCGCATCAGTGCCCTGCTGCTGGCCGATGTGTACGCGGGCAAGCTGACGGGCTTCTTCAGCGCGTTGGGCAATTTCATGAACATCGGGTGCGAGTTGGTCGTCATCGAGGCATGGTAGCATCGCGTCAAGCATGGTCTGGACTTCACGTCCATATACAAGACGAAAGGGAGTAAAGCGTGTAGTCTCCTGGAGGGCCGTGTTGTACGCAAATGTGACGTACGGTAGCACCTCATCCCAAGTTTTGTGCTGAACGTCTACGTACATTGACAGCATGTCCGCAATGGTCTTGTTTAAGCGTTCGGTTAGCCCATTGCTCTGCGGATGATAAGCTGTGGTCTTGCGATGGCTAGTGCAGCTCAACGTAAATATATGGTCGATTAGCTGCGCTGTAAACGCTGTGCCTCTGTCGGTAATAACGCACGAAGGGGCTCCGTGCCGCAAGACGATGTTTTGCATGAAAAAGTCGGCGACCTCTGAAGCTGTGGCACAGGGTATCGCCTTGGTCTCGGCGTAGCGAGTCAAATAGTCAGTAGCGACTATGATCCACTTGTTTCCTGAGAGTGACAACGGAAAAGGACCGAGAAGGTCCATTCCTATTTGATCGAACGGAGAGCGGGGTGTAGTAACGGGCTTGAGAAAACCCGCCGGCTTAAGCGGTGGCGTCTTCCGGCGCTGGCATTCACGGCAGCTTTTTACGTACCTTTGGACATCGTCCGAGAGTCCGGGCCAGTAGTACATGTTGCGTATCCTGGCGAGCGTCCGGGAAAAACCCAGATGGCCTGAAGTGGGCTCGTCGTGGCATGCCAATAAAATGTCGGCGCGAAGATCGGCCGGAAGTACCAGAAGGTAAGCTCTTTCTTGGCCTCTCGAGTTCTTCTTGTATAAGATACCTTCGCGCAAACAGAAAGAGCCGAGACGTCGAGCGAAGTGTCGTGGTAGAGGCATGGCGTGACCTTCAAGGTTGTCAATCAGCGGTCGGAGGTCCGTGTCAGCCCGCTGCCGGGCTATTATGTCCGATGCATTAAGTATACCGAGGAAACCGCTGTCGTCGTCGATTTCGGGACCGGAAGAGTCGAGTGGTGCACGCGATAGCGTGTCGGCGTCTTCGTGTTTACGGCCCGACTTATATACGATGGTAATGTCGAATTCTTGGAGCCGTAAACTCCAGCGGGCCAATCGTCCAGACGGGTCTCGCAAATTAGCCAGCCAGCATAGGCAGTGGTGGTCGGTTACGACTTTGAATGCGCGGCCGTAAAGGTAAGGGCGAAATTTCATGGTGGCCCACACGACAGCAAGGCATTCCTTCTCTGACGTAGAGTAATTGCGTTCGGCGCGGGAGAGAGTACGGCTAGCATAGGCTATAACTCTCTCAATGCCCTCTTGGTGTTGGACAAGGACAGCTCCAAGACCGATATTGCTGGCGTCGGTGTGGATCTCGGTGTCGGCCTCCTCGTCGAAGTGTGCAAGAACGGGAGATGTCTGAAGGCGTTGGCGGAGCGAAGAGAAAGCCGTCTCTTGGTCTATTGTCCAAACGAAGGAGGTGTTGCTCCTGGTGAGGCGCGTCAACGGCTCTGCAATCTTTGCGAAGTCCGCAATAAACCGCCGGTAATATGCACAGAGACCCAGAAAACGCTGGACAGCTTTCTTGTCAGTCGGAGTAGGAAAATTGGCGACGGCGGCTGTCTTGTCGGGGTCGGGTCGAACTCCGTCGGCGCTCACAACGTGACCGAGGAACCTGAGCTCTGTGTAACCGAAGTGGCACTTCTGGGGCTTCAGCGTAAGGTCAGCGGAATGGAGGGCTCTGAGGACAGTTCGCAGGCGCACGAGATGCTGTTCAAAAGTTTCTGAAAAAACGACAACGTCGTCCAGGTATACAAGACAACTTTGCCACTTGAGGCCGGTGAGGACAGTGTCCATTATCCGTTGAAACGTCGCTGGCGCAGAGCACAAGCCAAAAGGCAGCACTTTGAATTCATAGAGGCCATCTGGTGTAACGAAGGCAGTTTTTTCGCGGTCCCGTTCGTCCACTTCAATTTGCCAATAACCGCTCTTCAGGTCAATGGATGAAAAGTACTTAGCATGCCGTAATCTGTCCAGGGAGTCATCAATGCGGGGCAACGGGTAGACGTCCTTTTTAGTCACATTGTTTAATTTACGGTAGTCCACGCAGAATCGAAGTGTTCCATCCTTCTTTTTAACAAGGACAACAGGCGAAGACCACGGGCTTTGGGAAGGTTGAACTACACCGTCGTCAATCATCTCCTGAACTTGCTTTTGGATTACTTCCCGTTCTTTGGCGGAAACACGATATGGCTGCTGGCGGATAGGGCGAGCGTCGTCATACGTAATGATCCGGTGTTGCGTTAGGGGCGTTTGACGAACTTTCGACGAAGAAGCGAAACACTGTTTATACTCCAATAGCAAGTGCTCTAAGGCCAGGCGCTTTCCTTCGGGGAGGTTGCAGTTGATGTCGACATTCGGAACAGATTGGTCGTCAGTGGCGCGCGATGATTGGTCGTCAGGGGCCGCTGCCGCGAACGCAAAGCAGACCGGAACATCCACAACCGCTTCAGCGGTAGCGATCGCAGTTCCAGAGAAAAGGTGCCGGTGCTCTGGAGAAAAATTTGTAACAAGGATCGCAGACCGGCCAGCGCGAATTGTTAGTAAGCTTCGAGCGGCGCAGATGCCTTGAGTCAGGAGGAGCGAATGATTAGCCTCGGCAACTGCTTCAGCGTCGTGCAACTCAGCACAGGCGACTTCAATCAAAACACTGCTACGGGGCGGAAGTGTGACGCTGTCGGCGAAAACGCGAAGTGCGGCACTGCGTTGGCAGGAGTTGTCGAGTTCGGCGGCTTGCTCTGTGGAAAACATGACGATTCGGTTGCGCAGATCGATAATTGCTCCATACTCCCGCAGAAAGTCGATGCCGAGGATTAGGTCCCGAGAACACTCGCCCAGGACGATGCAGCTGACGACGAACGTGGACTTGCTGATCTGAACGCGAGCAGTGCACATACCCTTGGGCGTAACCAGATGACCGCCGGCAGTTCGAAGGTGCGCGCCAGGCCAAGGGGTAATCACTTTTTTCAGAATGTTCGCCAGTTGTCCACTTAAGATCGAATAATCGGCCCCGGTATCAACTAATGCGCTTACTCTGCGACCATCGATAAGAACGGGTATTTCTAAAGAAACGCGGTTTTTTAACTCTGGTGATGGCGTCGGCGGGTTTTTGTCGGATTGTAGCGGCGACGACGGGAGGTCTTCAGCACAGCGCCCCCCAGCGACCTCGCCCCCGAAGGTCGCGGGTTTCAGTTTTCCCGACGAGGACTTGGCGATCGGCCCGGTGCCGCTCGCGAGAAGCCGGGAGGTGTCGGGGAAGAGCGCCTCGGTGAGGGTGAGCGCGACTGCCGCTGCACTCGGGATGGATTGCGCTGGTCCGCAAGGAATTCTTCAATTTCAGGGGGTCGTTCACCTTGACGGGGTCTCGGTGAGTCGGTGCGGAAGCCTTGGATGCCGATGCGTCGGTAATAACAATTTCGATAAAGATGACCTGGCTCTCCGCAGTGAAAACAGAGCGGTCGTCGGTTAGGTGTACGCCAAACGTCGGCCTTTCGGAGAGGTGCTCGACGATCCTCGAAGTACCGCACCGGTTGCACAGAGGGCCGCGGGGCTTGAGGCGTGGCGTGAATTGGTGGCGGCGAAGCGGGAGCCGGACGCCTTGCAACTTCGGCGTACGTCGGACGGTGGTAGTCCCCAGGCAGAGGTGGTACGTCGACCACAGGAACAGGGCCCCGGAACGCCTGTTGCACCTCCTCTCGTACAAGAGCGGAGATGGAACCGAGCGCAGGCTGCGACGGGCTACAAAATTTGTGAAGCTCCTCACGCACGATTGTGCGAATAAGTTCCCGGAAATCATCAGGATGCTGTCAGATGGTGGCAAACGATGATGTGACTGCAGCAGCATGCACAGGCCGGTCGTAACTGGCGCAACGCTGTTGCAGGACCTTCTCCATCGTTGTGGCTTCCGAAAGAAATGCAGCAACTGTAGATGGTGGGCTGCACACGAGGCTTGCGAACAGCTGCACTTTGACGCCTCTCATTAAGTGCCGAAGTTTCTTCTCTTCAGGCATGGCAGGATCAGCTCTCCTGAAGAGCCGCGTCATGTCCTCGACGTACATTTTTACGCTTTCGTTCGGTAGCTGGACGCGGGACTGGATTGCCCGCTCCGCTCTTTCGCGGCGATCCGCGCTGGTGTAGGCCTCCAGCAGGCGACGGCGAAACTCTCGCCAGGAAGTTAGAACTTCCTCACGGTTCTCAAACCACGTGCGGGCGCCATCCTCTAGGCTAAAGTAGACGTTTCTTAGTTTCGCGGCGTCGTCCCACTGGTTATAAGCAGCCACACGCTCGAAGTGAAGGAACCAGTCCTCCACGTCTTCGAAAAGGTCCCCGTGGAAGGCCTTGGGAACCCGCGGGGTCTGCAAGGTATAGTGGGCAGGTGTAGCACCGGCAGCTTGCGTGAGAATACCGGTGGCTGGTATCATGACTGTCGCGAGTGGTCCAAACTCCGGTGAAAGTCCCTGCAGCCTCCGGCTGAAGCGGTGTACCGGGGTGTCAATCGGCGCAGGGCTGGCGGCACGGCTCCCTGGAGGGGTTTCTTGCATGGGATACTCGTACCCAGCAGGCTCCACCAAATTGTCACGGAGTTCTCACGGAGAGACGCTTCAACAGATGGAGTCGGCAAGAGGAGACGGTAATGGCGGCCGAACCACGATAGCACGATCGCAACCTCATCGTCTTCGCGGACAGCTTGCGCCACCTGGCAACACTAGGTGGCAATATGTAGAGATGATGTGCAGAAAGCTTCTTATATGGCCTATACCAATGTTTAGAAATGAAAGCAGTTATGGTCTAGTTTGAGGCCTTGTGCTCGGGGATCCATTGCGAAATAGCGACATGAACGACTACCTCTTAGCTGGTAATTAATTTTGCGGAATTGAAGTCGAGCGTTGGTCGAGCGTTTTACTTGAACATGCTCGTGCTTCGTCTAAAGCATCTTCGCCTAAGATATTGAAATTGGCACGGTTGTCTAAGTGCAGAAAAAATGTTGTCGACTGCCTTCTTCATGCGCACTCATCATAGCCCTAAACCATTGTATGCTTAAGAGACGAGGTACTCATTGGACCAGAATATGCTGTCAAATTATGTGCTGCGTAAAGAATCATCCCATCTCATCATGCCTCTCAGCCTAAAGTAACTGAGCAGTTAAATGTGCCTTTCCACAATGAGTTCAAAAATATCAGGGTTAATTAAAGGATGGTAGAAATTAACAGGATAGGGTTTCCTTTGTAGTTGCGGCGAATGGGCGACCTGGACACAAGTCAATTAGCAGAGTTGATGTGTGCTGATGATTTCGTTGTTCTAGCAAACTGCCACAGCGCCCTTTAGAATTTGGAGGACATTATTGGAGGGGAGGTGCAGGCTCACAGGTTTATATTTGTGGCAGAAAAATCGGAAGTCATGATTTATTATGCTGATCCATGGAATTTAGAGCTATCTACAGTAAATGCCTTGAAGTGTCTTTGAATATGGCTTTATGATGAAGGGGACCACATACGGGACAAGAATACGGAAGTAAACAAAAACACGGCCGCAGTTTTCTACAGTCAGGCATTACGCGCTGCTTGTCGATGAGATATCTCAGTAGAAACACTTGCTGCTGACGAAAGCATCGCGTCTTCGATTTAGCCACTAGGTCTCACATTTACAAGTAGTGTAGGACAAGGGCTAAGTGATAGGTATGCTCTCCGAACAGTTTCGTAAAAATTAGGCCACAGTCCAGGTAACAGGTTCAGGGGTCTCGAACCCAGTCAAGTGCAAGGATGCAAATTTTGTGTAGGACACTTTATTTCTTGTGCCAGGAATCTAAGGACACAAATAAATAATAAAAAATACTCCTTGTAAATATTCCTAACGGCATCGGGCTTGCCTCCAAGGAATGTCACAATAACTTAGAAAAACTGGTGCAGCCTTGCTAACTCAGTTCTTTTTTCTTTGCCCTGTGCAAGATTACATAGGAAACGACGTCATCAGAGGCCAGCAGCAAGATTCCAGAAGCGGTAAACGACGTCATAAATAGGGTAATTTATAGCAGCAAACAGGTACAAGTCCATCTACTCCAATACCGTAATGTACTGTTCATCTTTCGGACCAGAATTAGTTTAGCTGCGAAAGCAATGACCGAAAAAGAGTTCTATCCGTCTGCGACGCATCTCGAATCTGTCCGCTGAACCCTTTGCGTTCCGATGGTAACACTCGGTATGCCTTTTGGCACCCCGAATTGGAACACCCGATGTCAAACGTGTCCCGGCTTTCGGAAATAGTATTGGGGAGTGGATTGGACTGAGAGATTTTCAACGAGGCTTACACAGCAGCTGCCTTTTCACCAGTGCGTCGCCTCCAGTTCAGCATGTTGTTGAAAGCGAAAGTAACATGTATTAAGGGTAAACTGGAGCACCTGCTACCAGTGCGTCTGATATGAGTGTATCTTGTCTACATAAGGCAACTTTCACTCAGTTTGGCTGAGTATAGGGTCACGTCCAAATATTAGTTTTTTCAAAAACCCAAGGCAACAAAGGCCACTGGTGCCACAGACGGCGAAATTGGGCTATTGTTTTGGCAGGTCGAATAAATACGCCCCGCACTGGTGTCAAACATGTCATGAATCATGGAGGACGCGCTTACCAGACAGCAGATTAAACAAAACGGAGGTATCACTGCATCCTGGGACGCTAAAAACACGTTCTCTTTATAAAAACACCAAAATTCTATTCAGTCTGACGCATGACGTCTATCTAGAGGAACTTCCTAATTCAACTGTCCAGTTTGGGTCCTCGCACTGCTAGAAAGCTGGTCATCAAAATAACGCGGGTGGAGCCATAAAGAGGAATGAATACACCCTGATAAACTCCCCCAGCGAAGAATACATCCTTACTCCATATTTACAGGGCCTCCAACAAATCTTCCCTCACTCCAAAAAATTGTTGAGTTTTGAAGTGTCAGGCATGTCCTTAACGCTTTAATGCCCGCTATGTTGAGTAGCAATGGATGGTATTTTTATTCTTGTATACTGCGCATTTGATATGTCTGCTCCCTCTTGTTGTAAGACAATGTCGTGTGAACTTCATGACATCATAAAGCAGGTGCCTAGCCCCACTTCCTTTTTTAAAGGCGCACTAAACAAGCCGGTCGGCAAGCTATCGCAAGGAAATAAAAGATATAAAATTAAAAAAACGACGTTCTCGCACATAACGCATCCATCACAGTTAAGCAGAAACAGGTGAATTACGAGTACCGTTACAATAGCAGCAGAGCATTGTACAGCTCAAAATATGTTATTTTACTTACCTCTAAAGTAGACAGAGGCGAAATATTCACCTACAGAGCCTAGCAATCGCCTGCACTCACACAATCGCGCTGGTTAAGGGGTTTTGGTAGTTACATGTACATGAGAGAGGGTATGGCGATTGAAGGAGATTTAGAAGAGAGGTCAGTTCGCCGCGTTGCTTTGCGACATTGCCGAAAGTGGGTTTGAAGGCGGAGTGAAACAAAGCGCTCGGATAAGGAGCATCAATCAAAGGGCTCACGCAGAACTAGCTCTGCGGGCTGCAGATCAAGAGTACGCTCGAAGACAACAAGACACCAATGTGCGTGCGCGGCGGGCTACGCGCCAGTGTGAATATCGCCAGCGAAAGAATACATAACGGTGGCTCCTTTCATTGTGGTCCTTGCAGAGTTTCGCTGTTTACGCAAAATAGCTTAAACATTGTTCAATTTTTTAACGCATGCACTATGTCTTTAAAAATTTGCGTCGAAATAACTCAGACATCTTAGCCTGGTCTCTCACTCAAACTCAAAAATCACGCTTTGATATATATTCGCCTGTGAAGAGTAGTGCGCACATGATGTGGGAGTTTTTTGGTTAACTCGATGTGTCCCAGCCCTTACCTTATTGTACGGCTGGAAATGTCTCGCTGCACTTCTGCGGCTCTTCTAGCCGGCTGTTCTAGCCCTTTTATTCTTGGCGGAAATGATGTTTCTTCTCGATTTTTGCTGCTCGAGGAGACAATTGTCTGAGGAGACATTGTCTCAACAGAAAATGAGTGGCACTCTAAATCCGATTTATCACACTGCACACCAGCGATCATGTCCGAAAACTTCACACCCTGATTGACGCAATTGCAGCATTCTACACAGATGCGACATTTTCTGCGAAAACCTATTACACAACTTAATAAATAAATCATCATTATTATCATCATTACTATCATAATCATCAGCCTCACTACGCCCACTGCAGGGCAAACAAAGGCCTCTCTCATGTACGCTCAAGATTGAAAATTAAAGAACAAGTGATTAAGAACGCCGCAGGCTGATTCCAGTCTGCTTGTGTTAGTTTCGGCTCGCAGATGGTCAAAGTGGGAAAGCGGTAAGTGAAAACTTATAGGCGAAAAATTCAAATTTGTGACGCCGGCCCCCTTGAATATCACAACTTTTCTGAGTTCTTCATGAAAAGAGGAAAGGTCTAAAAAGAGGTGTTTTTTATTGTATTCTTGTCTCACATAGAAAGAAAATTGAAGTATTTATTTATTTAGGATGCTAAATGTGCCGCACGGCATAAAACGGGATGCCATTAATGAACGTTATTACGTTAATAGGTTACAAAAAGGCATGGAGTCCAGTAAGGTGTAAAAAGTCACATAACCCTCGGGCGTAAATGTTTTTCGTTATCCACAAGTCGAAATCGGAGTCATTGTTTGAGGACAGGCCTGCCTCTTGCAGAACGCGAGCGCGCACCAGCGAAGTTCCTGGTCAAGTCCACAATAGGTGGTGAACAGTGGTGTCAGAAGCGAGTGTGTCGCAGTGAAGGCATTTTTCTGGCGCAGGCATCTTCTCACTTTGTCACTGGTGGTGAACTGCAGGCGTAACGGCCACTCCGACACGCAGCCGCCTCAGATAGACCTCCTCCATCTGTGATAGGTTGGTAGGAAGGGGGTGGGTACACGGGGGAATAAGAGCACGTGTACGCCGCCTCAGGGAGGCTGAAGATGTTAAATGTGTCAGA
Source organism: Amblyomma americanum (assembly GCA_030143305.2). NCBI lineage: Eukaryota > Metazoa > Arthropoda > Arachnida > Ixodida > Ixodidae > Amblyomma > Amblyomma americanum. The sequence goes on from JARKHS020022617.1 coordinate 126,171, forward strand.
AGTGAATCTGGTGGCAGAGAGGCAGAGAGGGAGTGACCCCGGGCCGGTAGCACTGTATATATGCAAATAGTTCTTTGTGTAGTGTGTTTATTGCGTTCATTAATTCATAATTCAGGGAGACGAAAGGCACATGGGGGGCTGTGGAGCTTATAAACAGTCGTCGCGTAGTTTTCCTATAAATTATAAATGGAAGTATTAAAATAATAAAACCGAAGAATTTTCTGAGCTTCAAGCTCACATTCGTGTTTCGTTGCGATTGCACGTGTTCAGGACTCCAGACACGCATGGTGTCCGTTCACCTCTACGGAGAGCGAAAACCAGAGTCGCAAATTAGGCCCACGGAAATAAAAATACGCGTGGACTTTTTGATTTACGTATCACTCCGCCGATGGCAGAGCGGCAAGCTGCCATGAGACTGGCTGAAAGGCATTTTGTATGTTGGTTGACTCCTACCTTCAGCGTTGAGTTAAAAATAAAAGCGGCAGCCGGGATGTTTAATCCGATTTAAATTAATGAAATCGGTCGCATAGGACAATAATTCGAAGTAGCCGCCGCGGTGGCTTAATGGTTATGGCGCTCGGCTAGTGGCCCGAAAGACGCGGGTTCGATTCCGGCCGCTGCGGTCGAATTTCGATGGAGGCGAAATTCTAGAGGCCCGTGTACTGTGCGATGTTAATGCACGTTAAAGAACCCCAGGTGGTCGAAATTTCCGGAGCCCTTCACTATGGCGTCTCTCAGCCTGAGTCGCTTTGGGACGATAAACCCAGATAAACCAAACCAAACCAATACTTCGAAGTTGCAAAGAATGCTCGGAACGTGGAGATCGAGTTCACGTGGTAAAAAGACGAGTTCAGATTCCTATTTAGTGCACCTTTAAGAACTCAATTTGCCTCAGTTTGATGTTTTCAGAAAAACCCTTCGGTTTGTTAAATGCAAAAAACGGGTAGGCACATAATTGACAGGGCTTAAGAAATTTTGAGTTTTAGAAAAATTTTTGCCTAACTGCTGCTTTGTTTCTTGTGTTTAACAACGTGGTGTCGACGCAGTCTTGGTTTGCCCACTAATGATGCTTGAAAATACAAAAATGATTATCAATGGAAGACTGAAATTTTAATCGTTTGTTCCGAGCAGGGGTAACACCAAAAGTTGAAAGAGTAATAGCATGATCACTCCGCAATTCGCTCTTACCGTTTTGCTCTAGGTTCCTGAAAATACTTTTCAAAAAGCGCATGAAGAATGTGCAGTATCATACATAGCGAATGCAGAATATGGCAATGCCAGTTTCTTTAAAAGTTGTGTAGGCCAAAGTAAATAAATTGCAGCGCAAACATTTTAAGTTGATCATCTCAGAGAACCCTTACAGATTTTTCCAAGAAGTTCGTTTACTTTTATGGACATCTGTTCCAACAACTCTGTTCACATATATGACGTATATACTGCTCTTTAAAGCCGTGTAAACTTTTCAACGGCCATGATGAGCCAGACCGTACGTTTCACCAGGAAAACAGATGCATTTTCACTGGAGTGTCCTTGAATAATTAACAATTTCAGCGATCCTCGACCTGTGCACTCAAAGACTATATTTTGCTTTTGTAGGATGAGCCCAGATGACGTTTATGCTACCTTAGGCAAATTTTCTTCTCGCCACGGAATTTTAATTAGCGGGTCTTTTTTACATGCCTTGTCGTATTCTCATAGACTCGTGAGCCCTGTGGTGCGATTTCAGCTCGTAGCCTTTCAAAGAATGGAGCCGGTAGATATACTCGGTCGCATGAATTTCGATTACCACCGAACATTTTTTTTACGTAAGCCACAGCAAAGTTTTGTTTTTCGAGAAAAATATTTTGGGAGCACCTTTTATAGGTTTGGTTATTTGCCTACAACTTCTCGAATAACGCAGAAAAATGGCTTGAAGAAGCAGTGAGCGAGACAATCGTCGGTAATATTGACGCCTGCAAATGGGTAGCGCATTTATGTGCCCGTAGAAGAAGATAGACACAATGCAGTCGTTTTTTCAGTGTCACGTACGTTTCAGAAGAGGCGTTTCAGAGCTGAACACACGGTTTATTGGTTAAGAAGCAACTGGGACTACCATGCAGTGAGCACGCGTAAAATTAAATTTTCGGACCAAAATATTCCGTAGGCTTGAAACGAAAAATAATGCATATTGGATATAATTGTTTCTCACAGTCAGCCAGAAATATACAGAGCGTTTTCTGCACACTGCAAGTGCTGCAGATGGTGTCATGAAACTAGCAAGAATTTCATGCCACACTACTTAATTAACCACAAAGAACACTGATTCACTGCAATCCACTTTTCAAATTTGCTTCATCAGCGTAAGCCTTCGATAAGTTTTTCTGATGACGCCTTTCAGAAACCAGCGGGCGCGGAGCCAGTGTGCTCTCCACCCACGACAACAATTATCACGGTCTGCTTGGTGCCCAGTAACGTATGGAGAGCCAACAATGCATCGCATAAGTACGGTCGCTGAAACAATGGCGCTCAGACATCAACCCCTTTCTGACCGGTCCCTGGCATTTGCTGCCTTTGCGTAAATGAGCGCCATGAATCATCAGCGAGGATAGAGTTGCCGGAAGTATGGGGTGTTCAGTGACATTCAGTAGAGAAAAATGTATGAAATAACGAACCAAGACTTTTAAACATAAAATCAAAACAAAAGATTTAGCAGGGTCGAGTGCGTACCACAGCTCGTTCTTCATCGGGTTAAACGAGATCATTAAGAATATCTGAAAGTCGCCGCTCTGCCCTGAGGAGAAACATTTTGCCTGCTCTGTTAGTGGTAATGCACTCCTGTCATAAAATAACCCCTTCAGAATGTCCTTTTCTTAAAACAGTTAGCTGGAAGGAAACGGCATTTGAACTTCCTTGAATATTATATACGCAGAAAATAACTCCCGACAATAAGTAGCGATTGCTTCCTCAAACATGAGGAAAAGAACGCACAGACGAGGCAACAGCACACATTTTATTTTGCCAGGCTGTAACAGGGCGAAAGACTCTGGACTAACAAAGGGGCAGGACAGCAGAGCACTGTGGTGTGATGACTGTTTCCTCATTGGTGGACATTCAGGCTCTGACAGTATGACAAATTCAAACCAACTCGCCGTCTTTTCGTCCTCCGAAAGCGCAGTTCAAGTTTTCCTCAAAGACAGAGAGGATGGATCAGCATTCGGCTTACACATTTAATGATTAATTACGCTCGCAAACAACAGCACGCTGTTCTCTGAAAACCGCGAATACCGCTGCCTACCAAATGGGCCGTAGGCTGTGCGCAGAGCAGAGGTATTGACCTGTGCACGCTTTTCCACCAGCTGCCACCATCACTCATCGAAAGCGGTAGCGTTGCACAGATGGTCACGTAGCCCGTGATAAGCATGATCTTACATAAAAAATAAAACATGAAGCTTTTCCTCTCGTCAAAGCAAACCAGATGTGTAGAAACTTTATGCTGGGGGTACTACGTATTTGTCCTTCGAAGACACATGCACGCACGAGTATGCAGCAAGTTAAGCTTTGGAAATCTAGATTCCGGTGAAACAGAATTCGGTTTTTCCAAAGCCTGTGTTAGTCACGGTGCTTTTGCGTCATTGATTTACTTTGGCTAGAGTCGCAATTTGCCTAACCTTCTCATTGTCCGCAAAGTACACATATGCATCTTGTCTTGCACAAGTACACATATGCAGCTTGTCGTGCACGGGCTCGGGCTGGCCCGAAAGCCCGGACCCGGCCCGCGGGCCGGGCTCCGGCCATTTGGAGATTCTCTCACTCGGGCTTGGGCCGGGCCCGGGCCAGGCTTTCTATGTCTCGGACGGGCTGGTCGGGCTCCCCGATCTTGACTGCGTACCTTATGCGAAAGTATGCTGGTCGTCCCGCATGTAGCTACAGCAGGAAGTGCAATGTACTTATTCATCAAAAATGGAATCTACAGGGACGGGAGAAAAGTACAAACGCTAACAAAAGGCAAACGAAAGCTAGCGGAGGCTCGGAATGCGTTTTAGGTTCTACCAAGTACCGACGCTGTGGAAAAGCCGCCGCTTGCAGGCGCCTCCCAGTAAAAAGGCTGAGAACAGAAGCGTTTGGGAAGCGAAGTCTGTGTATGGCGCACGGGGGGTCGCCTTTGCCGCACATACAAATCAGCCAAGCGGCGGCGTATAGGGGGCTTTTCCAATGGGCATTGGTGCTGCTTGAAGACTGGTCGTTGACCGAAGTCGACAGGAAGCACAAGTCGTCACTGCCCATGCTAGAAAGGCCACTGTTTTCTTTCAGCAGCACCTTAGAAACGGGTGAACTTTTTCAACTCGCCGCTGTCGGCACCCAAAAGGGAGACGATCGGGTGTTTTGTGGCATTCTCAGGACGAAGCTTCACAAAGCTCTGAAGACGCGCACCCGGAACTTCTGAACTAGCGCACTTTTGGAAAAGGAAGGAAGCCACGTACCCAAAACTTGCTCTTCTTGCTAAGAGGCTATTAGACATTCCGGCCATCAGTTCAAGCAGTGAACGAAACTTCAGCGCTGCCGGATTCATAATGTAGGAGCGCCGCACTTGCCTTAACCCTTCATCAATGAACAACTTGTTGTTTTTGCACAATAACGTAGAATAACAATTCTGTGCGCGCGTTGCATCTGCATATACTCACGATTTTGTCATTTGGAATGCAACATTTCTGCATTATAAGGTCATTTTAATAAACTGATTTTCCTGATATTGTTTCTTTTTGTGTCGGCGTCGCTTTATTGCAGGTCGGGCCAGACCCGGGCCGGGCCTTAATCCGGCCTAAGGCCGAGCCGGGCCGGGCCGGGCGACCTCAGGCTTCTTTAGCTTCGGGCCGGGCCGGGCCGCCTGAGGTAGCGTAGGGCCCGGGCCAGGCGCGGGCTCAGAATTGCGGCCCGTGCACAACTTTAGAAGCAAGATCAGCCAAAAATAAAACACGTGCAGCCATCCCATATGCATCTGGTGTCAGCGAGGTGTTATGCCGGATATTGGCTGACTACGACATCCGAGTTGCCCATGTCCCATCCAGCAAGCTCAGAAACCATGTGGTACGAGTAAAGGACCCGCTTGAAAAGACAAGCTACCCTGGGGTAATTTACAAAATTCCTTGCAAAGAATGCGGTGCAGCCTATATAGGCGAAACAGGGGACTTCAAGAGACGTTTCAAAGAACACCAGTGTTACTTCAGAAAGAAACAAGTGACTTCTAACGCTGTCGCCGAACACCAGCAAAGCACTGGCTACTTGATAGACTGGGATTCCGCGCGCATAATTGAAAAAGAAAAATCATTATCTACTCGCCTGCTCAAGGAATCCCTTCACATACAAATGACCAGCCAAGCGATTAACAGGATACAGGGCAATCTACCCGAGATATACGTCCGCACGATACGTAACGTTTTTCCTACATAAGCAGCAGCCCATCTCGTTTTCATCCTATTGTGAACAAGGCACCCGTAGTGGTGCCGAAACGTCAATGCTTTTACGTTTTTTCTTATATGACCTTGGCGAGTGTTCGTTTCTGGGTATACAGATCAAGTAGATCTATTATGAAGGCATAGTTGTATAGCAAACGCTACTTCTATATCTCTCTTACTAAAACACCAGTGTAAGGAGATTTCAGTCCGTGACCGCATGAGTCGTTTGGGACAAGCCCCGTGTCGTGAGCCACAGCCATTATGAAATCATAGTGCGCTTCGAGGAGGTTTCTCAACACTTCTACGCCTTGGTAGCCTTGGCTGTTTGAGCTCCAACTCATGTAACAATCACAAAGTGTCGTATGTACATAGCGTTTTGTGTGTTTTTTGTTAAGTGTTTTTTGTGTAAATGTTATGGGTCAAAGCTAGGCAATAGAGAAAAAAAAAATTAGCCCGAAGGCAAGTATCAGCATCAAAAGCAGCAGCGCCAGGAAAACAAATTTTAGCAAAAAATGCTCTGTTTTATTCTTTGTGACTGCCACATGGGAAGAGATTGCTAAGTTGTTGGCATTGTTGATGTCAACGGGTCTTTAAACACTGAAGCATTATCATATGTGCCTCAGAGGAAATCGGTGACAGGGGTACGCAATTGGTATGCTCAATTACCGTCACATTGACATACCAATCTGATAGTTGTACTATCAGCTGGAAATCCGAGCGGCAGGCCAACAAGTTCTGTTTAGCTCATGCGCTCTTGAATTTCACTTAGTAGCCCCAACCTCATTCAAGAACCCGTCGTGCCCTGGCCTCGAGCATACGCGGCCAACCTGGGCTCGCACAGCCAGCGGCAGCGATTTATTATCGCAGCCTTCCATTCCCGTGGTGGTGTTTTTATGAACACCTCTACGGTATGGTTGTTTGTACAGAGCTCAGGGACGAATATATTGTTGCATGGTCTGGCGTGTGGCCACCTTAACCACTTCGATATGTTGAAACGTCGACAAATCTTACAAATATTCTTTGTAGCAGATTCCGGAAGAAATCTTAGTTGTTTCAGGGCACACGAGGAACAATCGAACATAATTTTTATTCGTAATACAAATGATTTAGAGGTTAGTTTTGTTTACCGGTATTTGTTTGGCAACGAAAGTGATCTTTACTGCTGAAGAAAATTGGGTTTAAGATTGAAAAACTATTTCTCGGCATTGCTCAAATCGGTATGGCAACGACGAAAAAGTCATGTAATACGGTTAACCACATAAAATTATGAAAATCATGCTGCTTGGCCTCAAGCGCACACGTACAAAATTTTTGCTGTAATATTATTCTCAGCTCGACTTTGAAAACCTGATGTGTAGCGACATCTGAATTTTAATGTGGACAGATTTATAGCTTCATTCTCGAGACACTAAGTGTCATAATAAAAGGCATGTATCTCTCTGTCATCCTTGGTTACAGATGATAATGGGGCGCTGTCGATGATGGATGCAGCAGGGACAACCGCATCTATATGAAGGCATCACAGTGGCTGTGAGGCATGACGGCACGCCACATACGTTTCCATTTAGTGTCAAGTTCGGCGAAAGGTACCCTTCTTATATCGGAAGTTATCCGCAGCGCTTTCGCGTGTTGTTTAATGCTTTCACTTCCACCTTTATTCGTGGAACACGCACTGCGCATGCAGGTGCAGCAGCAGTCGTTTGCTCTTTTACATAAGAGCACTGGCTGTGTTGTATTGCAGTTTGGCGGTCGTCCTAGCTCGGGAAGCAGCTCGGACACAAAACTTGCTCCGCAGGAGCAAACGTTGCCTTCGACTGTCGTCGGCCAACCGCTGGAGCCTCACTGGCGTTGTTTCAGCAGAAAAGCGAACAGTAGTACCTGCTTTATTTGCATGAGAATACGATCGAGCAAATGGTACCATGAGTTCGCCGCACTAACGGCAGACGCAACGTCATTTTTTGCACTTTAGCCATGAGCTGGCTCCTAACGCACTAGCATGACTAATGAAAACAGTGCATGGTTCTAGAGGTTTTGACTTTGGACTAAATTCCATCCTGGCTCGGCGCGCATGTGTAATCAACATCTCGCTACTTTGGTTCATGCTTCGTTAGTTACCTCACATAGTCGTTCCCTTTCCGAGTGTTTTAAGTCTTTGTGCACAAATCAACCCTTGACGATGACGTTATGTGTATGTGTCCTATTTGAGACAGGGCACCAGCAATGTTTTTCCGATCCTCTCACGTGAGAGATGTATGCGAATTTAGAGATGACTCTTTAACCGCCTCGAGTTCCGCGTGCTGCTTACATTGCTTCAAAGCAATTCGTTATAATTTATTATAGCTCTTGCTCTCAAAATTGCACTTTTGAAGTGAAATAAAAATCCCCTCACATCGCTGAGTTTATGTAATTTCCCCGACTGATTTCTTTAAAGCGAGATTTATTGCCTCAGGTTATCACGTAGGCAGGGGGAGGAGCGAGGGGGGGGCGATCCCAAGGTAATTTTTTTAATTGGGCAGCGGAGGGGGTGGCTTATATGCTCAGTCGGTTATTAAATTATAATTAACTGCTCCACATAGAGAACGTACACATCCTCCACATAGGGCTCGTGTTTTAAAGACGTCGCATAAAATGGGTTTCTTCATAGGTACAGACTTGCAGAAGGGTCTTATTAGAGGTGTTGCGTCTTTCAGAAATACCATGCAACATGTTTTTAATCTTTTTAATTCTTTCATTTAACAAGGACCTTGAAACTTGGAACGGAAACTTCCTGAAGGACAAGTGTGACAAACTTTAGAAAAAAACATATTTCTGAAATTGCCCAGAACAGCTGGGCGCGCTCTGCAAAATTTGTAAAAGCACTGCAAAATCATCTTCAGGCACCTCACTGCAATACATTTAAACCTAAGCATAAGTTCATAACAAAATTGTAGGAAAATGGCAGTTAATCATTCGTTACTTTCGAATAGTCGGAAGCTCTGAAAGGGGACTGAAACCCGCGTGCGAGGCTAGGCGGCTCTAACTGGGCTCTAACCGGAACAAAATTTGCCTCTTAATGGGTCCCTGAAGGAGCGGGACCAGTGCAAATAGAAGTGGCTCTCCATGTCACCCAAAGCAACGAACAAGAGGCAAGTTGTGAAGTATTCCAATGAATAAATAAATTTCTGTCGGGAAATTCTGTCGGCTGCCGGCAGAATAGATAACGTCATAGTTCTTTATCCCTAACAGACATGTCAGTAGAACGGTCAGCAGATAATGTCATTTCATGGAAACAGCGCAGCAGACGGGACCAAGAAAGGAAGACACACACACAGGCGCCGACTATCAACTGAAAGAAATTTATTGCAGCATCGTTAGTATATAAAACCCATACATATGATAAAAGCATGAAACTAGGTCACAAGATTCTTCTAATCGAGAAATCTGATTTATTTTCTTTTCAGGTTAACAGAAGGAGTGCTCACGCACTTCTCCCCTCGTTGATGTATAGCATACGCCTCAAAAAGTTCGCGGTCAAGCTGGTTCTTGTAGCGTTTAAGAACCTTGGTCCTGTCCAAAGTGGCAGTGCACTGGCATGAGGTCATGTGTTCAGGCAAGTTCTTCCTTGCGCCGTCTTTTATAACTTTATTATGCTCTCTGAGCCTGTCATTCAAACAGCGCCCAGTTTGTCCTATGTGTGCTGATCCACACGATAAAGGAATATCGTAGACGACTTCCTTTGTACAATCAATGAACGCTTTTTCGTGCTTCTTTCCACACTGTTTTGGCATCGTATCTGCTCGATTGACCAACTTGCAAAGTTTTTCTAGCTTGTTTGGCGCAGAGAAGACCAACCTGACGTCGGACCGCCCTAAGGCTTTTTTCAGCGGATGACTCATGCCGTGCACGCACGGGATCACAACAGTTTTCTCTCTGCCCTCGTGCTCCTGCGTCGTTGGGCCGTTTGCCGGAAGTCTTTCAGGATCTTGTTGTCAACACTACGGAGAACCGCATCTGGGATACCAGCAGTGTGCAGTCGTTAAAGCTGGCTCTTGAAGCTTTTATTTATACGATGATGACATGACCGGTTGAGGGCGTTCTTCATGGCGCTTGTCGCTACTGCCCTTTTAACTAGTTAGAGTGCACTGAAAGGTATGGCATGATGCCGTTCTTTGATCGCGGAGAGTAACACCAGCAGATGTGTTCTGGGCGTATGAATAGGCGCAGATCAAGAAACTGGAGTTGGTTATTTTCAGGTGATTCCTTTGTCAAAGTGATGTCTTTAAAAGTCTCTGCGAAGATCTGGAAAAGGTCTTCCACATCCCTCTGGGGTCCTGAATCAGATGCCTTGTAGACGATCAAAAAATCGTCCACATAACGGAAGGCGCCAAGCGAGCTGCTGGTTTGCAGGGCTTCTTTCAGGGTTCTGTCATAACGTCCAAGTAGCAGGTCGCTAAGAAGAGGCGCAACACATGATCCTATGCACACTCCTTTTTGTTGGATGTACAGCCCTCCATTAAAGGTTATGAAGGTGGAGCGCAGGTAGAATGCCAGCACTTCGAGGAAGCTTGTACAAGTAATGCCGCAGGCATTCTGAAACTTTACTGTTCCCAAGGCTTCAATGCTTTCTTTAAGTGCCTCGAACAGCTGATCGTGTGGCAGGGAGTAGTATAAATCTTTTAGGTCCACAGAGAAAATGTTTGCCTCTTGCAGGCGTTGCTCTTCGAGGTAGTAGTTAGAGACTTGCTCTGGCTTTCTTATCATGAAATGATCGTCCACTGTTAGCAAGGAAAGGGAATCCTGTAGGAAGCGCCCCAAAACATGCTGCCAACTTCCTCGCTCAGAAACAATTGTTCTGAAGGGCCAATCCTCTTTGTGCGTCTTGACCTTGAAGAAGGCGTTAAGGCTGACACCTTTGGTCTTCTTTATAGCCTGCCCGATCTTAGTCAGGTTGAGCTCATCACAAAGTTTTTCGGCCTTTTTCTTCACGGTCTGAGGCTTTACTTTTTCCACTTTGCGGAAATTAGCCAAAATGGCCTCTTCTGCTTTCTTCCCAAAATTATATAAAGGTAGGACCACAAAACTTCCCTCTTTATCAGAAGTCAACAATCGAAGGTCTGCTTCTCTGAGGCTTGCCACATCTTTGCTGCAGTTTATGAGTGGCTTCTTCACAGGTGCCTTCCTTAGAATGTCGGCTCCCTCGCTGATGCACCTATCAGTTTCCTCTGTGTGGGCCCTTGCAGCGCTTTTTCTCACTAGGGAAAATAGCTCGAACTTATCGAGACTAGGATCCACGCAAAACTTTGGTCCCAGGTTGAGAGCTTTTTTAGCAACTGCAGGCACATCAGTAGAATTGAAAATATTCGCTGTTTCGTGGCCCGAAGGACGTGGGGCTTTTGTAGGTAGGTTCGGTAGCATCTTCTTCCAAAGGAAGTCACTCACTTGTGACACGGTACGAAGAGACTGAACTAATTGTTTCTCTCCTCCCCCTGGAGGGGCTTCACGAAAGCAGGCAATCCTTAAACAATCCTTGAAAAAGCCTACCTGGTGCCATGCCTCTGATCGTAGCAGGCGAGACACCCTGATGCCATGTCCTCTCGTAAGCGGGAGTGGTCCTATTACGTTGCGTACTTCCGGAGGAATGTAGTCGTTCGTGATGGAAAACGTGAGGAGCCGTGCTCGGCATGTGGCCAGTGGCAGAACGCGCGCTCAGAAGGAGTGGTTGAACCACGCTTTCGAATGAGCCACGGCACCAGAACAAAAAAGATCTTTGTCTTCAGGCAGCAGTGCGGTGGGAGCCCAACAACTTACAGTCGTCTGTGCAGGCTTTAATCAAGGAAGAAGAAGGAAAGCTGGGAGCATTATCGGGAAAAGGTCCGAAAGGTTTCTTGCACCGCAAGAAAGGCTCAGCGCTGGATCCAGCACTGGTCCATTCACTTCAGCCTCGTCGGTGCTTAGTCCCGAAAAATACCCATCGACAAAAAAGTTACACCGTAGAGCTTCTTTCTTTGAATGACGATAAAGCGATGGCATCCTCGTCTTCTCGGTCGTTAGTTCCGCATCGGCGCCATCAGCCCACCACAGTCACAAGGTCCTGTATCCATCCACTCGCTGTAACTGCCCGCCCGTCAAGTGAGGAATGCACACCTCCGTCCATGGACAAAGACAAAAAGGCGCTGCTGTCGCAGTAGCGAGTCAAGAGTATTTAATCTTTCATGTTGACATCTTAGAGACACGGCGTTTAGCTTCTACTGTAGGCCAGCGGCCGCTGAACTCAGCAAACTACGTAGCCGCTTCTAGGCACTGCCTCCGCAACAACCACCGCACGCCGTTTTCTCCCGATTTTCGGCCTTTCACTTTCCTTTAAACATAGAATAAAGCAGATCGTAGAGTCAGGAAAGGAAAGCAAAGAGACGATATACGCAGGGCGTTGATTGACAACTGAAATATTAGAGGCTGAGTGGGTGATGGGGAAAGAAGAAAAAATTCAGGAAAGAAAACAAAATGGCCACTGGCGCAAAGAGATAAAGGAGAGGCGGAGAGGCTACGGAAGGAGGGCTAAGTAATAAGAACCGTGACTGACACTATTCAAACAGCTGCTAGCCGCCCGAAGGGGAAAGCGACGCTAGGAAGGGGTGTTAGAAAGGGGCCTTATAGGGCCCCTGTAAAGGGTAGGTAGGTAAACTTAATTGATTAAATTCAAAGGAATGTTTCTTGAGGATTGTGGGTGGGGTCCTCATTGCAGGGTTCCACTGGCTTGAGCTGTCAGACGGACCTCTTTTATGAGGACTCTTTCGTCCTCGACACGATCACTGATCAGCATCGCCTCCCACCGCTCAAATGACGTGTACTGCGTCTGCGCGTGGGGCCGGGGAAGGAGATATGCCAAGTGGCGGGAAAATGTGCAACTTTCCGTCTCGAGTAGTGCCGGCAGACGGGATGCGGGAAAGAAACCTAGGAAGAAGAAAAGAAAGTGGAAACAGAAAACAACGAAGACATGACAAGGAGGGAGATAACAATGCCCACAGCCGAGGATGGGAGGAAACTAACCGTCCAGCTATCTTAACTCATTCTGAAGAAGGCTGATAGAAGGAACGCTGACTGAGAGGTTTTTTTCTTTCACCCAGAATGACTAAAGAAATAACCTCGACACGCGGTCCTTGTAGCCCCTGCAGACGGAGTCGTTCTGGAACGAAGGGCCACACCCACAGAGACATGTGAACCCTGCTCAATGTAACCTTCCGAAGGGTATCGCTTACACCACCCCTGCGGCAGCACACCCATTTCGTGAGCACTAAAATGGCCTTGGTCAAAATAAGGATCAGTTGTCACGTGAGCTATTTTCTGTTAAACGAGATTTATTGCCTCAGGGCTTTAATGGGCGAAGGTGTGAAGGATGCAGTAATGATCAAGGTAATGGAAAAAGGTTAACTGATTTTGTGAAGTCCAGTAGTGAGCGATGCTATGGCCCCTGCACCCAGTCAATATATGAAGAAGGGCTGCTCGGTGGAAGATCGAGCAACCCTTTCATATTTCAATATGAAATAACCACTACTTTCAATCTTTACCAACCACTCTATTTTCATCTCGTTTAGTTTTTATTTTATGCGCTGAATGCCTCGTGCTCTCGAATGGGAGCAAGAAGGGCGCAGACTCTTTGTTGGCATCCATTTGCTTTTTGGTATGCGCCTTATGCAACTGTACCATGCGTTGTCTGAAGAAGCTCTTTGACTCTTTGACTGACCTTCAGGTGCTGGATGCTTGTAGACTTGAGAGCCGGGCAGTCTCACAGTAAGTGGTGAATGCCGGCTTCAATGTCCTCGCGTTTACATATCGGGCACCCAGGCCAAGGGAAGAAATATCGGTACCGAGGCCATGCCCGAGTGACGGCAAGTTTGAGGGCAACCTCTACCCGAATCCTCCGAAGCACAACCTCCTCTTCACGGGTAAGACCGCTGAGGAGGGCTGCCGCACACGGAGGGATGAGAGCACGTGTACGGCGCCGGAGGTGTTCCTTTCTTGATAAAAGGAGGGTAATGTCGTCCAAATAAAGGAGTCTAGGCAATGATTATATGGAGTCACGACACCCAGGCCGAGGGACGAAATCTCGGTACTGAGGCCATGTCCGAGTTTCGGCAAGTGTGAGGGCAACCCCGACACGAATCCTCCGAAGCAGAATTTCCTCTGCGCGGGTAAGACCGCTGAGGAGGGCTACCGTACACGGAGGGATTAGAGCACTTGTGTTGGCACCGGAGGTGTTCCTTTCTTCATAAAAGGAGGGTAAAGTCATCCAAATGAAGAAGCCGAGGTAATGGTGAGCCTGGAGTCACGAGGCGGGTCGCTAAATCTACCTGGCTTTGAGAGGTCAGCAGATCCCGTGGGACCCACTGAATACGTACTGGCTGCGGGATGCCTTCCGGGAGCCGGTGGATGTCTTGGCATATTGCTGGGTGGGGGCTAACACGTAGTAGCAACCGCGCTGCTTGAAGGGCGTCAGTGAGGATGAGAACGCGGGCAACAGGGAGCATAGTTGTGGCGGCCACGGATCAGAGTTCGTCTTGAACTGCAACGAGATCAGCACACAAAGATGTAGGGGGTTCCATAAGTGGAAACCTAGAGGTTTGATTCAGGGCAGGTCTGCACAGGCAATGGATTGTTCTTGTTGCTTCACAGGCTTGGATGCTTGCGCCTACGTAGACAACAATGGACCCTTAAGGCAGGCAAGGATCTTGTTTTTCAAATTTCTGGCGAAGAAACAATGCCAAATTAGCAGATGTTGGCCGGTGATTATCTGTTGGCTTGTTGTCGCTGAGCTGTACAAACTTCCTTAGGGGAAGAACTGGCATCGGCGGTTGAAGAATGGAGTCTGACGTTGCATAAGCACGAAGCGCGTGCGTGGAGTGCGATAGACTAGCCTTAAGGGTGCGATCATCACGGTGATGCTGCACCAGGTCATCAATGGTATTGAGGTGCGCATTTTTTTGCAAAGCTCTGACTTGTGTGATGGGTGCAAGGCATGCAATGGCCCTCACAGCATCTCGGCTCAAGGCTTCAAGGCGATCCTAATGAGCTCTTGTAAGATGTTGAAACGGCTTGATAAAGTGTATGATAAGTATTGCCAACGCATATTTTCTGTCTCTATGCTTTGAATTCAAAGCGCAGGCTGGGAATTACTCAGGAATACTACGCCCATTTTCAAACAAAGGCAATGGCATACTCACAAACTGCATGCATATCATGTCATTTTCATAGTCCATGGCCCTCATATCATACTGGCGCTAAGCCCAGCACCGAGAACGGATTTTGTTTCAGCTCACTGAAACCTGCCTGGTCAACAATGTAGTCTTAATTTAACGGACAACAAACATATACCTGATTTGCAAAATAAAATCTTCTTTTGATAGTCGATTTATTTCATAACAGCACTGACAGGAATATTTTCCACAGGATCTTTACTAGCCAGCTGTAGTGAAGGATAGCATTGGTGGGACTTTAGTCATAATACATGCTTAGAAAAAGTGGTGCTTAGTCCTCTTTACTCTACCTATATCTAACAGTGTGACCTCATGCGTAGCGACGCCCTTGCGTGTTGCCGCCGCAGCGGTGGCTCAGTGGTTATGG
>JARKHS020022618.1:0-32264 GCA_030143305.2 Amblyomma americanum
GGGTAGAATTGGTAGCGCAAAAAAACACAGGGACACAGAAAGACAACACCACAAAGCGCTAACTTCCAACATAAGATTTATTTCGTGAAAGACAGGTGGTTTTTATACCGACTTATCATGCACTACTAAAAGACCACTGCTAGCACCGCATATCAGACAAATATAGGATCTCCTTTGGCAACAGAGCAACTGAAGGACTAATTACACAATCATCATCCAACAAAGAAATCCATTCCGCTTCAATTATCTCTCTAGTTAAGCGGATTTTGTGCATTTTCAAGACCACACATTTTTTTAGGAGTGGCACGCAATGACACACACGGCAGTGGGCTGACAAACCTTTTCCACGCATATCACTTACATCACGCCCATGTTCCCGAAGCCTGTCATTCAGGCATCTGCCTGTTTGCCCTACCTACTGTTCGCCACAGGAAAGGGGTATCTGGTACACAACATTTTCAATGCAGTCAACACATTTGCTTTTATGTTTCTTAGTACAGCCAACCGTCTTTTTGGATTTTGTCAAATTTTTTGTGCACAAATAACTTAACTTTCTAGGGGCTGAAAAAACCACCCTGACTCCCGAACGCTGCGCTATTTTTTTAAGATTATGGGAAAGCCGATGAAAGTAAGGAATAACTGATACTTTCTCTTTCCTAAGCGTAGCATCTTGAGTGTCTTGCGTTTTTTTCCGGCAGAAGTTCTTTAAAACGCCTTCCGCTACTGAAACCAGAACATGGGAAGGGTAACCGGCATTTTCCAACCGCTTGCACGGCTGTGAAAAACTTTCATGCATGAGGTGCGGACAGGACTTCACTAGAGAATTAACAAAAGAAAGGTGAACAATGAAACGTTTTACGAGTTTCGAGTGTGCTGAATGAAAAGCTAATAAAGGTTGTTCACCTCGAGGTTTAAACAACCAGCTAGTCCGATCAAGATGTAGTATAATGTTGATGTCAAGGAATTTGATTACCCCCTTTTCAGGTAGTTCAAACGTTAGTTCTAGAGTACGGAAATGGTTACGGACCGAAGTGAGGACATTACGAACATCATCCTTGAAGGAACCGTCATTTCTGTTAAGTACAATAAGAAAATCATCCACATATCTAAATATCTTGATGACATTGGTATCTTTTACTATATCCGCAAAAGACCTATCCAACTGAGCTAAAAACAAGTCGCTAAGGATGGGTGCTATGCAAGAACCTATGCAAATGCCTTCTTTTTGAAGACGTGGTTTTTCGTCCCACACAATGAATGTAGACTTAAGATAAAATTTTAAAAGTTCTAGAAAACCATTTACCGAGATGCCAGAAGCATTTTGAAAGGCAATAGGTCCGTACTGATCAATACAATCTTCAACACACGATAACAAAGCTTCATGCGGAATGGAATAATAAAGATCCTTTATGTCAACCGAAAAAACAGAAATGCCATGTTCCTCATGTGACTTGAAAAAATCTAAAACCTGCTCAGAATTTCGGACAAGGAATGGATCTTGAATGGATAACATTTTCAGATTTTCTTGTAACAAAAGGGCAACAGATTTTTGCCATGTACCATTCTCTGATGCAATAACTCTAAAAGGAACATCAGTTTTATGGGTCTTTGCATTGAAGAAAACCTGAAGGAAGTCTTTTTTACAATCAGTAATTCCTTTAAGAACCGCCCCAAGGTTCAACCTAGTACACATTTTCTTCGCTTCGGCTTTCCTTGACATCAACATTATACTACATCATGATAGGACTTGCTGGTTGTTTAAACCTCGAGGTGAAAAACCTTTATTACCTTTTCATTCAGCACACTCGAAACTCGTAAAACGTTCCATTGTTCACCTTTCTTTTGTTAATTCTCTAGTGAAGTCCTGTCCGCACCTCATGCATGAAAGTTTTTCACAGCAGTGCAAGCGGTTGGAAAACGCCGGTTACCCTTCTCATGTTCTGGTTTCAGTAGCGGAAGGCGTTTTAAAGAACTTCTGCCGGAAAAAAAACGCATGACACTCAAGAGGGTACGCTTAGGAAAGAGAAAGTAGCAGTTATTCCTTACTTTCATCGGCTTTCCCATAGTCTTAAAAAAATAGCGCAGCGTTCGGGAGTCAGGGCGGTTTTTTCAGCCCCTACAAAGTTAAGTTACTTGTGCACAAAAAATTTGACAAAATCGAAAAAGACGGTTGGCTGTACTAAGAAACATAAAAACAAATGTGTTGACTGCATTGAAAATGTTGCATATCAGATACCCCTTTCCTGTGGCAAACAGTATGTAGGGCAAACAGGCAGATGCCTGAATGACAGGCTTCGGGAACATGGGCGTGATGTAAGTGATATGCGTGGAAAAGGTTTGTCAGCCCACTGCCGTGTGTGTCATTGCGTACCACTCCTAAAAAAATGTGTGGTCTTGAAAATGCACAAAATCCGCTTAACTAGAGAGATAATTGAAGCGGAATGGATTTCTTTGTTGGATGATGATTGTGTAAGTAGTCCTTCAGTTGCTCTGTTGCCAAAGGAGATCCTATATTTGTCTGATATGCGGTGCTAGCGGTGGTCTGATAGTAGTGCATGATAAGTCAGTATAAAAACCACCCGTCTTTCACGAAATAAATCTTATGTTGGAAGTTAGCGCTTTGTGGTGTTGTCTTTCTGTGTCCCTGTGTTTTTTTGCGCTACCAATTCTACCCTTGAAAATGTACCAACAAGCCCAAGTTTCTACCCTTCTGAATTATATTTCTAGTACATAGGCCCTTTTGTGTGTTCTGTGGACCTTTCGGCTGTCATCACCATCATTAGTGTCATGACCAACCGCACTAGGACACTTTCGTTCTGCTGCCGGAACAATATGCTTCCGGATGAAGTAAGGCGCCTGTTTGGAAGGTTTATCCCATCACGAGGTCATGGCGTCAGAGTGTGCAAGATTTTAAAGGCTGAGTCGATTCGTCTAGCTCGCCTTTACAGGGAATATCTCCACCTTTTGGTTCACAAAAGGTCAAGCCCTTTCACAGCAGGGAAGACGTTACGAGAGTGCCAGCGGCTTGTCAGCCAGACTACGGACCTCATTTGGCAGCGGCAACTGAACTATCTCAGAGGACAGCTTGACATTAAGTCACGTTCACCTTGGTGTGTCATCCATACGCCACAAGGACTGGATTTTCCTGAGCATGTGAAATCTGTTCTGTCGTTGGGACCTAAGTTTGCTCTGGAACCGAAATCGTCTTCAGCGGAGCGGCTCACGTTCGTTCATCAGATTTCTCGTATCATCCCCGAGCATGAGGTAGACCGATGTGTTTCTGCAGGCGTCGACACCTTACGGCGATGTAAGTTACAGCCTTCAAGACTTCCCGTAAATCGAGCTAAGTCTTACCTAGAACATCATTCATTGTGCCTCCTTCCTGCAGACAAGGAAGGAGGATTTGCTGTATTTCCTTCTGGGCTCTTTCATAAGAAAGCATGTGAAGCTGTGTTCTCCGCCTTTAATTGCTATCCAAATGTAAAAATTTCAAAGATAAAAGCCGAAGCGAAGAAAATGCGTACTAGGTTGAACCTTGGAGCGGTTCTTAAAAGAATTACTGATTGTAAAAAAGACTTCCTTCAGGTTTTCTTCAGTGCAAAGACCCATAAAACTGATGTTCCTTTTAGAGTTACTGTATCAGAGAATGGTACATGGCAAAAATCTGTTGCCCTTTTGTTACAAGAAAATCTGAAAATGTTATCCATTCAAGATCCATTCCTTGTCCGAAATTCTGAGCAGGTTTTAGATTTTTTCAAGTCACATGAGGAACATGGCCTTTCTGTATTTTCGGTTTGCATAAAGGATCTTTATTATTCCATTCCGCATGAAGCTTTGTTATCTTGTGTTGAAGATATTATTGATCAGTACGGACCTATTGCCTTTCAAAATGCTTCTGGCATCTCGGTAAATGGTTTTCTAGAACTTTTAAAATTTTATCTTAAGTCTACATTCGTAGTGTGGGACAAAAAACCACATCTTCAAAAAGAAGGCATTTGCATAGGTTCTTGCATAGCATCCATCCTTAGCGACTTGTTTTTAGCTCAGTTGGACAAGTCTTTTGCAGATAAGTAAAAGATACCAATGTCATCAAGATTTTTAGATATGTGGATGATTTTCTTATTGTACTTAACAGAATTGACGGTTCCTTCAAGGATGATGTTTGTAATGTCCTCACTTCAGTCCGTAACCATTTCCGTCCCCTAGAACTAACGTTTGAACTACCTGAAAAGGGGGTAATCAAATTCCTTGACATCAACCTTATACTACATCATGATCGGACTTGCTGGTTGTTTAAACCTCGAGGTGAAAAACCTTTATTACTGTGATAGCGTGAGCACCTAGCGAGCCGCTGACGTGTCATTCCGTGCTGCTGATAAGCTGCGCACGGCACGCTATCGGCGCACTATAAGAACACCATGCTCTTGGCAATAAACGTTTTTTAGTTCTGGACCTTCGTCGATGCTGGTCGTAGTTATTTCACTGGCGACGAGGATGGGATCCGTCGGGACTGGCCTGCCAAGCGTGTCTGGGCAAGATCGGACGACGCACATCGGAAGCCACTAACGCGGACTGCAAGTGGCTGGCGGCCAGGGGCAAGCAGCTGACAACGGATCCTACGCACCAAGCAAGACATCGACACGATAAGTAACTGCACCGAAGCTTTGCTACGTTTACGTTGTTACGTTTGTGCACCGAAGCGATGTCGCGTCTTGGCAGAATCGATGAGTACGACCCCAAGGTCCAGAATTTTGATTCTTACTTGGAACGGTTTGAACATTTCGTCAGCGCCAATGAGGTCTCGGAAGCAAAGAAACTGTCAGTTTTTCTAACAGTACTTGGCGCAGAGGCGTATGAAGTCCTCAAGAACCTGGTAGTTCCAGCGCTTCCCGGTGAAAAGACTTTCGCTGAAATCAAGATTCTGCTGAAGAATCACTACAGCCCGCAAACTTCAGTCATTGCTGAAAGGTGCAGGTTTAACCGCCGAGTTCAACTGGAGCAAGAGAGCGTAGAAGATTTCTTTCTGGAGTTAAAACACCTTGCTCGGAAGTGCAATTTCGGAAACTTTCTGCAGGATGCCTTGTGAGACAGACTGGTAGCAGGCATTCGCAATGAGGAAACTCAAAGAGCTCTGTTCACCACGGAAGGCTTAACATTTCAAGGCGCATGCAAAATTGCGCTGGATAGGGAGTTGGCCACACAGCAGGCCGCGCTATTGCAACAAAGAGGTCGCAGTGAGGCACTCAACGCGGTGGGAACGCACGAGAGGTGCGACCGAAAGACAAAAGACTCAACGCGAGGAAAAAGTCAAAAACAGAAGTGTAGCCGCTGTAGCAAGGCGCATACTTCAGACAGCTGTTGGTACAAGAGGTACAAGTGCAGACGGTGCTCGAAAGTGGGTCATCTTCAAAATATGTGCCAGGCAAGCCGTGAAGAACTAAAAGCGCATCTAGTATCCGAGTCATCGGAAGAGGAGTCCACGTTATACAGTTGCGACGCTACGCCTTCTAAGAAGAGCTATGTTGTGTCTGTGAATGTTGAAGGCCACGACCTGCCAATGCAGGTTGACACCGGTGCTGCTGTGACTGTTGTGCCGGAAAGCGTGTACGCCGCTAAGTTGTCGCATGTCAAGTGTGAGCCAACGAAATTGGGGCTCAAAACTTATACAGGTGAAAAAATGCATGTGATCGGTCAATGCAATGTCACTGCTCGCTATGAAGGTCAGTGCGCCGTGTTACCTATTGTTGTTGTGCGTGAGGGTGAGCGCAATCTGCCTATACTTTTAGGCAGGAGCTGGCTTGAGAAGTTGCAGCTTAACTGGAAATCTCTTTTCGCCTTGAGCATTGACGACAGGGTGTTGAAGTTGCATTCCAAGTTCCCTAGTGTATTTTCTTCCACTTTGGGAGCGATTAGGAACTATGAGGCAAAATTGGTTCTGCAGCCAAAGTGCACTCCTGTGTTTTGTAAGTCCCGGCCAGTACCCTTTGCGTTGCGAGAAGCGGTAGAAAAAGAACTGTCTGACCTTGAAAAGAAGGGTGTAATCGAGCGAGTAACGCAGAGTGAGTGGGCAACTCCCCTCGTAGTGGTTCCAAAGAAGGAAGGTGACAAACTAAGGTTGTGTGGCGACTTCAAAATCACGCTCAATCCGGTCCTAAAAACGGATCACTATCCATTGCCCCTACCGGAAGATTTGTTCACAGCCGTTTGTGAGGGAAAAGTGTTTTGTGTGCTTGACTTATCATCAGCATACCAGCAGGTGATGCTAAGCCCGGAATCCAAAGCAATTGTTACAGTAAACACGCACCGGGGGCTCTATCGGTACAACAGACTTCCCTATGGTATAGCGAGTGCCCCGGCTTTGTTCCAATCTTTAATGGATAAAGTCTTGATGGGCATTAAGAATGTAGGTTGCTACATTGACGATGTCATTGTAGCTGGCCAGGACATAGATGACTGCGAAAAAACACTTGAGCTAGTTTTGCAACGATTGAACGAATACAACATTACTGTCAAGGCAGAGAAATGCAAGTTCTTTCTAAGCTCAGTGTGTTACCTCGGGCACAAGATAAGCTCTGAGGGGATACATCCCACTGAAGGCAAAGTGAAAGCAATCGCCCATGCTCCTGAGCCGGCGAATGTCACTGAGCTGAAAGCTTATCTAGGGCTACTGAACTACTATGGCAAATTTTTAAACAGCCTAGCGTCTGTAGCAGAGCCATTGTACAAGCTACTTCGAAAGGGAGAGCGTTGGGTTTGGACGAAGAAATGTAGCGATGCGTTTGAGGCCACGAAACAGCTCCTTATCAGCAGCCGAGCGCTCACGTACTACGATGCACGCAAACCGCTGGGGTTGCAATGTGATGCATCAGCGTATGGTGTTGGAGCGGTCATTTTTCATGTGTTTCCCAACGGCCAAGAGCGTCCAATTGCATTTGCTTCGCGTACCTTGACACCTGCAGAAAAGAACTATGCGCAGTGTGAAAGAGAGGCTCTAGCTCTTATTTTTGGTTTGCAGAAATTCCACAAGTTCTTGTATGGCAGGAAATTTGACTTGTACACGGACCATCAGCTACTATTGGGAATTTTGGGTCACAACAAAGCCACGCCAGCATTAGCAGCTGCCAGACTACAAAGGTGGTCTTTAATTATGTCTGCTAAACCAGTTCACTCTGAAATACCGCAAGGGAACTGAAATTGAGGTGGCTGATGCTCTGTCAAGATTACCTACTTGTGGTTCTGCTAAAGCAGAAACTGCGGAATGTCTGTCTGTTTTCGAATGCACCCCGCTCACAGCGCGGGATGTGTCAAAGGAGGCTGCACGAGACGGCACCCTCAGCAAAGTAATCGAGTATGTTCGGTCGGGTTGGCCAGCAAATGTCGTGGACGAATTGCAACCTTATTACGTCCGTCGCCTGGAACTCTCCGTCGAACAAAATTGTCTCACATGGGGGACGAGAGTAGTTATACCTGAGAATCTGAGGCCCGCAGTCCTGTCCTTGCTTCATGAAGACCACCCTGGCTCTAGTCGAATGAAAATGTTAGCAAGAAGTTTTGTGTGGTGGCCCAACATGGACAAGGCTATTGAGGAGTACATAAGGAAGTGCAGAGTGTGTCAACTCGTACTACCGGCAGCTCAGCCTGTACCTCTCCAGCTGTGGCCGTACCCAACAAGGTGTTGGCAAAGAGTACATGTTGACTATGCGCAACAAGGTAACCACAACTTTCTTGTCTTGGTGGACGCCTACTCTAAATGGGTTGAAGTTTGGCCTATGACGTCAACTACCACCTCTCAGACTATTAGTAAGCTTCACAGCCTCTTCGCAGCGTATGGTTTTCCAGAGGAGATTGTCAGTGATAACGGCCCACAGTTTGTGTCGCAGGAGTTCGCAGCATTCTTGTCTCGTAACACTATCAGACATACTAAGACTCCACCATATCACGCAATCTCTAACGGAGCAGCCGAGCGGCTAGTCCAGACAACCAAGAAGGCGCTTTTAAAGCAAGTGTTGTCCCTAGCTGAACACGGAAAGCAACAACCCTTGCAGGAAGGATTAGACAGTTTTTTGATGTCGTACAGGAATACCCCTCATTCTCTAACTGGGAAGACCCCAGCCGAGCTGTTTCTGAGGCGACAGCCGCGAGTTAAATTGTCGTTCCTCAAACCGAGTTTTGTGCAAGACATGACTGATAAGCAACGATGCATTAAGCAGCAAAGAGACAAGGACAGGGGCTGTGAACGTGCTTTCGCCGTGGGGGAAAGGGTGTTTGTGAAGTGCGTGCGTAGTGAGGACACCTCTTGGGACGATGGCACTGTGGTACAAGTTGTGAGCCCAGTGACTTATCTCGTGCGCGTGACGGGTCAAGTTCGATTTGTGCACGCCGATCACCTCCGCCCTTCTTTTGCACGACCAGCCTCGCTATCGCAGCAGGCATCCCTACCAAGTGAGCAGCCTCGGGAGTCGCCAGGGTCGGCAGGGCCCACAGTTGAGACCACGTGCCCCGAGGAGACATCGTCGGCCGGCACCAATGCACCCGCCTCGCCACCTTCTCCGGCAGCCGACTCGACTGTGCCACTCGACGCTTCAGGTGATTCGTGAGAGTCTTCGCTGCCAGCCAACGACGACGCTGTGGTGCCTCCTCGCCGTAGCCAGCGTATGCGCCGGCCCCCGGATTGGTTCAGACCATCAGACTTCAAGAAATGACTTCGTGTTGTCTAAGGGGGGAGGAGATGTGATAGCGTGAGCACCTAGCGAGCCGCTGACGTGTCATTCTGTGCTGCTGATAAGCTGCGCAAGGCACGCTATCGGCGCACTATAAGAACACCATGCTCTTGGCAATAAACGTTTTTTAGTTCTGGACCTTCGTCGATGCTGGTCGTAGTTATTTCAATTACCTTTTCATTCAGCACACTCGAAACTCGTAAAACGTTCCATTGTTCACCTTTCTTTTGTTAATTCTCTAGTGAAGTCCTGTCCGCACCTCATGCATGAAAGTTTTTCACAGCAGTGCAAGCGGTTGGAAAACACCGGTTACCCTTCCCATGTTCTGGTTTCAGTAGCGGAAGGCGTTTTAAAGAACTTCTGCCAGAAAAAAACGCGAGACACTCAAGAGGGTACGCTTAGGAAAGAGAAAGTAGCAGTTATTCCTTACTTTCATCGGCTTTCCCATAATCTTAAAAACATTGCGCAGCGTTCGGGAGTCAGGGTGGTTTTTTCAGCCCCTAAAAAGTTATTTGTGCACAAAAATGTTGACAAAATCCAAAAAGACGGTTGGCTGTACTAAGAAACATAAAAACAAATGTGTTGACTGCATGAAAATGTTGTGTATCAGATACCCCTTTCCTGTGGCAAACAGTATGTAGGGCAAACAGGCAGATGCCTGAATGACAGGCTTCGGAAAAGGTTTGTCAGCCCACTGCCGTGTGTCAGCCCACTCCTAAAAAAATGTGTGGTCTTGAAAATGCACAAAAACCACTTATCTAGAGAGATAATTGAAACGGAATGGATTTCTTTGTTGGATGATGATTGTGCAAGTAGTCCTTCAGTTGCTCTGTTGCCAAAGGAGATCCTATATTTGTCTGATATGCGGTGCTAGGGGTGGTCTGATAGTAGTGCATGATAAGTCAGTATAAAAACCACCCGTCTTTCACGAAATAAATCTTATGATGGAAGTTAGCGCTTTGTGGTGTTGTCTTTCTGTGTCCCTGTGTTTTTTGCGCTACCAATTCTGCCCTTGAAAATGTATCAACAAGCCCAAGTTTCTACCCTTCTGATATAAAACCAGTTGTCAGTAGCGTTCATCTGTGTCATGTTGTCGTTCTCTCACCTTGTGTTCGTCATTTTTAGCGCTAACCTGTTTTAAAGAAAAAACTTGATAACTACCATATGTGAAGCGTTGCTTCAGGAAATGAAACTCACGTCCAGTAGTGAAATGCCAAGAAAGCAGAGAAACAAGAGGCCTGTGGCGGTAACCCCGTACACGCACAAAATAGCGCACAACATGAGGAAGATAGGCGATCGATATGGAGTGAACGTGGTTTTTTCAGCACCATGCAAACTTGGAAAGCTGTGCTCCATGACGGCGACGACGACCACCCAAATGCGCTATCAAGCATGGGCTGCGGTTTGCTGAGTGCCGATCTTAGGTCACCTACGATATACAGTTTATATGCAGGCATGTCTACATCGGCCAGACCGGCCAATGTTTCAATGAGAGAGCGAGCCAGCACCACCGGCCAATGTTTCAATGAGAGAGCGAGCCAGCACCAACGGTCGATGAAAAACAATGCAAGAGGGAACATTCCAGATCACTGCAAACATTGTAAAGGATGTGAACCAGTGTTGGAAAAGGCAATGTTTATCGGTGAAGGCAAGGAGCGGGTCGAAAGGGAAATAATAGAGGCTTATCATATACAGAGAGCTGGGCTTACGTGCATTAGCACGACGTCGGTCAAACTCAGCGATCAGGAACTGGGTTTTTTAAACGGGTACGTGTAGAACCTGATAATCGGCCATTGTATGGTGGTCCTATACTTTTTCCTGTAACGATGTTCTGGCTGTGATGATGTACTGGTGTATCAAAAAGATGGTGTCTTCCGTAATAAACTCAGTTGGTAGTAGGCGCTCTTTCTAACCACCCTTTACATAAGGTGTCCGTGTCCTTTGTGCCGCTTAAATTTATAACATGAACCAGCTACCCCTCCTGCAAGGTGTGCAGTAGATGGCAGTGAAGGGAGACAGTTCAGCTGCAATGGCCTTTCACACTCAAATAAGAATATGTTCTGATCTTCGGTGCATCCACCATACTGTATCGGTGCAGCCCCGCTGCGACAGAGCCCCTCAGTGTGCAAGGTGGTGGTACTGCCCAAGAACCACGAGAGTCCCGCCTCTGGGGGTCTTCAGAGCGCCTTCATCTTGCGCTGCAAGTCCTGTGCGAGGCCCGAGATCCCGGCGCTGATTTGGCGAAGCTTGGGCTCGAACATCACCACCTCCTTGTGCACCATCTCTGCAAACACAGGACAGCTATTGCAATCTAGGCCCGTATTCCAAGTTTGTGTCATAATAAAAAGCATCATAATCTGCCACAACGGGCGCACCTGATTGGTCAGAATGCCGGAAGCGGATGTGGTAGTTCGGATGCAGAGAAAAGGATCGAAGAAACCGGACGGTGACGCCAAACACATAGCGTACGCAGCAGATGCTCGACAGCCAACATGGCGATGCGCTCTGAAGTGGAGCCTCTCGCTTCGAAGTGAACTCGTCGATGTTACTGCATTTTTCGGCCCGTGAACTGGCTATAAACTGGGTACGGGACTTTCGCTTCGTCTTGTCTTGCCTATAACAAATTGGATGTTCGATAAATTCATCGTTTTTTATTTCGTTGGACGATTCGGTAGCTCCTAGGCCTAACGAGCACCGGTTTGTTGCAGAAATTGTTCTCTTCATTAAAACTGGATGGCGCCACTATAACCGAGTTATCTCGTCTGCGTATGTTGAATGGTGTAACATGAAGCAGAATGATCCGCAAAATACTTGCCTTTACTGCGCGCAAAAGTGCATTTCCTATTCTAGAGCTCTCTATTAGCTGTTGAAGCGTCCTGCATCATTACCATGTGTAATGTCTACCAGTGTGAAACCACTCACATGCACGGATGGGCGCTGCTACACCGAAGCGTTTAACATGCCAGAGGTGGTTTTTTGGTGTCCCTTACGGTTCTCGATAGCTGCGGTGGTGTGGCTCTGCATCATTGAGCTCGCGAGTTAGCTTGCAAGTTAGTTTTAAGGCATCAATAGGCATGCGTGCGCTTCTTACCATGGCAAACCTATGAAAACTTCATCTGCGAAGGCTCCCAATGCATATATCTAGAGAAACACAGTAAGAAGACTTCGTTAGCTCATCCCTTTTATTTATTTGCAGTGCTTGCATAAAATGAATGAAGAAACGTAATTTACCCTCTGCACAACCGTCCGACCACTGCACCAATTTACATTCAGCGATGTTGCAGACGGCAAGTCGTCACAACGTCTTGGTTCAGCCCGGCATGAAGCGCGCATTGTGCAGCGAGTGAGTGCATGCCACAAATTTTCCTCCCCGTTCCCTTTTCCTCAAGATAAATGTAAAACGCCATGTTGTGCGAACAAGCTAGCTGCCTTTTATTTACCATCGGCAATCAACGGCTGTAGAGGCCGCCTTCTGTAACTGAAAAGCCACGCATGGCTGCATACAATCTTTTCTTCTTTAAGTGTACCTCCGGCCTTTACGGTGCAGAAAAGAGTGCCTGAACTATATCGTTTGTATTTGCTGAAGTAAATTGGGTAGATAAAGCAGCTTTGATATTACTCCTTTAAAGTGGAATCCAATGCGCAACCAAACTTGTGGCTGAATGTTTCTTCTGTCGCATTGGTCGCATTCTTTTTCTCGGCTAAGAGCAAAAGCGCCGCTGGACATTTCGCTGTGGCAACCGTAATGCAGTGACATCCTGCCGCCGCTCACAGTCGCAACCGAACCGACATCTGCTTCCGGTTTTTGACCAATCAGGTGTGGCCGCTGCAGCAGATTATGACGCTTTATATTATGACACAAACCCGGCATACAGCCCCTAATTAGCTTCAGTCATATCTAATGTGCTCATTTCCATTTCTGGTCAAGCAATTTAGTAACCTAAGGAACAGATACGATAATTTCTCAGTAATCAATCGCCGCAGTGGCTCAGCGGTTAAGGCGCTCGGCTGCTGACCCGAAAGACACGGGTTCGATCTCGGCTGCGACGATCGAATTTCGATGGACGCGAAATTCTAGAGGCACGTGTACTGTGCGATGTCACTGCACGCTAAAAAACCCCATTAAAACATTAAGTTAGGTTAGTTGGTAACGGCTTAAAGGAATCATATTCTTAGCGGTAAGAAACAGACACAACACCAAGCTACACACACACAGGACACCCGCTAGACTTCAACTGTCTTTACTGGACACTTGTACGACATAAATATGTATCACTGAGCACACGCAGGTGCCTCGTCATCCGCATCAGGTCTAACTACGCCCTCCCCTCTCCTGCAAGGCATACGGTTGCGCAGATAAACAATCTCTTTTTCTGCCAACGCCAGGGAGGGAGTGCTTACACACATGTCGCCCGCTTCTTGAATACGAAAGGCTTCGATAATTTCCCTTTCTTTTTTGTCGGCTCCCACATGCATCACAGACGTAGCGTCATATACTGGGATACAGCCTTTACAACTTCTGCAATGCTTCACCAATTCAGCTCGTCACAGGCCGGTGGAGCTGAATTGGTGAAGCATTGCAGAAGTTGTAAAGGCTGTATCCCAGTATATGACGCTACGTCTGTGATGCATGTGGGAGCCGACAAAAAAGAAAGGGAAATTATCGAAGCCTTTCGTATTCAAGAAGCGGGCGACATGTGTGTAAGCACTCTCTCCCTGGCGTTGGCGGAAAAAGAGATTGTTTATCTGCGCAACCGTATGCCTTGCAGGAGAGGGGAGGGCGTAGTTAGACCTGATGCGGATGACGAGGCACCTGCGTGTGCTCAGTGATACATATTTATGTCGTACAAGTGTCCAGTAAAGACAGTTGAAGTCTAGCGGGTGTCCTGTGTGTGTGTAGCTTGGTGTTGTGTCTGTTTCTTACCGCTAAGAATATGATTCCTTTAAAAAACCCCAGGTGGTCGAAATTTCCGGAGCCCTTCACTATGGCGTCCCTCATAGCCTGAGCCGCTTTGGGACGTTAAACCCCCATAAACCATAAACCAATTTCTCAGTAATCAGCTTCGAAATAACTCAATTTAAAACGCACCACTGCTCTTTCTTTCGGCGAAGGTTTGGCCTTCGTGCCGGAAAAGTGAGGCAGACGCCCACTTCAAATGCCAGCTCTAGTAACAAGAATGTTAAAAAGCTTGGGGACTTCTTAACCGCACTGTCGAAGAAAACGTGCATTTCGAAGTAAGCCCGCCCCTAAATATTCCAAAGGGCCCCAAAATTTCGGAGGTAGGCTCACCCCAGAAAATAAATTAAGGTGAAATAATGGGTGGATCAGGACAGATTGGTTGAGATTAGTGGGTGGTTTTGAGCAGATTCGTTGGTGGATTATGTGGAGTGGGTGCATTAAACTGGAAGAGGGGGTCCGGTTAGTATTGTTAATCCAATAGAAGTTACTCAAACATTCTAGAAAGGCTCGGCTGGTGGCCCGCAAGTCGCGGGTTCGATCCTGGCCGCGGTAGTAACATTTCGAAGGAGGCCAAAAGCTAGAGCCCCGTGTAATGTGCGATGTGAGTGCACGTTAAGAACCGCAGGTGGTCGAAATTGTCTAGAGTCCTCCACTACGGCGACCCTCATGACCTGAGTGGCTTTGATACGTTAAGGACCACAAGTGCACACTGTGGAAGAGCGCTCAGTCGCACCACTCTAACCAGTGTAGCCAGGTAGGGGCACATCCTCCACAAGTGCATAAGTTTCCTCAAGTGCCAGGACATAATAAACACATTGGAGGAGGTGCCAGGCAAGCTCAGCTTGTCGGCGGCGCAGAGAGTTACAGTTCCACTGTAATATGCGCGACCGACGACAGGAAGTTGAGCTAGCCATGCGGGGCGGCAAGAGCTGCTGCACGCAATTTGCTTGCGGGTGAAGTGGCAGGGAGTTCGTTCATGAACGCCTGCACAGCAGCAGTGCGGACTGCGATGACAGTGTCCCGCTCATCAGCAGGTGGTGACAAGGCGGCTGTAGCGCGCGATAGGTCTGGTACCCACATCACGAAAAGCACGGCCCACGGGCTGAGCGACGGCATTGGAACCTGCGCTATGTGTGGTGGCGCTTGGGGCGGATCTTTCTGCGAGAGCGTCAGCAAATGAAACACCTTGCTCGACAAGTGCAGAAGGCCTATTTTGGGTATGCACAGCAGGTGCAGTGCTTTGTGAATGTGCGGCGGGGCCTTGTTGGCGGCACGTCGAGCGTCACGGCAGGACATGGGCTGGCGAGAGCGTGCAAGGAGCACAGCTACTTTTTGCTCCTGTTGCCATCGTGGGCAGCGCGGCTCAGTTGATGCATGTTTGCTCGGCATCGCATTCCTGCATGGGGTGTGATGCTCCGCACCGAAGACAGCGAGATGGAGCCTGGCAGATCGATGTTACGTGACTAAGGGAGCCACAGTTGAGACACTGAACAGGTCGCTGAAGGCGCGGACGAACAGTTTGCCCAAGTTTAAGCAGTGCAACTTCTTCTGGCGGCTTGACACCTACGAAGCGGATAAGATTTTTGCTGCTGCGCTTGCAGTCGAGCACGGGGGTCCGGCTGTCAATGTTGTCTGCGATTTCCTGAATAGGAATGCTGGTGTCCACAGAGTAAACTACTCCAGCACAACTGTTGGTGTTGGCTAGTGATGCCGCAAATGCTTTCTACATCAAGGAGGGGCTGGAGACCAGTTGAAGCGCGGACAACGACAGCTACAACGTTCCTGCGGTGGTTTACGCGGACTTTTTGCACTGCGGAGTTCTTAAAAGGGCCATGACAGCCTATTTTCGCGCATACCCTGTTTATTGCATTTAATTCTCAACTTGTTAAATTAAAATTCCCTCAAGTTTCAGTTTATTCCGTGGGGTAAATATTTTTAAAACGAATTTTTTCCGTTTCTTCTACGAACTGCTTGCTGGTCTGGCAACCTCTGATCGCTGACGTCAGAGGGGTATACCCGCCCCGCGTCGTCTGCAACCCGCTGTTGAGGTGCTTGCATGCACACCGTAGACGGCGGTCGCACGAAAAGTTTTTTTTAGCTTATTGAAATAGAATGCATTTTCAGTGTTTTCTTTTCGGAAGCCGTCAGCTTAGCATGCAACCTGGGTGGTCCTTAAGAAAGTGAACTTGCTCGTGGCACCCCTTTTCTGATTGTTGAGGAAGCAGAAATCGATGGACCCCTGCTTTAATATTTACACACAAGACCGTCTCGGTGGCAGCTGCACTAGAGCTGGGGCCCTTGTTCTTTTTGGGCACAGAGAAACAAGCCGCTGACACAAGAGGCGGGTTGTATGAGCGCGCTGCAGCAGGCTCTGCTTGCATTTGCGCCTCGCTAGCAGACGACGTGGTTCTAGGATGGGCTTGCTCAAAGGGGCGAAAGACGAGTCTCCATTCTGCCTGCTATCCTTTATTTCCGCTGCACCAGCTCAGGTGCTCCAGTATTGATGGCAGCAAAAACCTTTTCCTTCCTTTTTATTATTATTTTTATGAAACCATTTTCTACTAGCAAGGTGAAAAGTTGGGTTGGTTGGTGCATGGTCCTGTGGCAGGAACAGCACAGCACGAGACAAAGAAGGGACAGGCGGAGCACGACGACCGCCTTCCAAGAACACTTACATTACTTGATGGATTTGAAGAAAGTTAACGCTTGGCATATTTGTAGATTTTTCGAAGGCCTTCGACAGGATTAATCATGCTGCTTCATTATGCAAATTAGCACATTATGGATTTCTTGGAATACCTCTAGAATTACTAAAATCATATCTAGAACAAAGAAAACAGTGCGTCGCTATTGCAGGTGAATATTCATCTTTGCTTCCTGTGAAGGCAGGAGTTCTAAAATAGAGCTTGCGAAACAGGTTAAAACACTAGGAGTCATTTTTAGTGAAAATTTAACTTGGGATGCTCATGTTGACCTTGTAGCTAAAAAGTTGGCGAGTGCATGTGGAATATGATTTGTAGATTGCGACAGGTGATTCTGCCGAAACTCAAGCTTCTTCTATATACTAATGCCTTATTCCTCCCGCGTATAAACTACTGAACCCTTGTTTGCGGGACAAGATCTCGAACAAATATTCACAAATTACTTTTAATACAGAAAAAAGCCATGTGCTATATTGCAAATGCCCCATACGATTCCCATACGCGTGATTTGTTTCAATCACTTAATTTCCTTACTGTCAGGCATGCATACATATTTAACCTGTTCTTAATATACAAGAGCCGCTTCAAACACAAAAATCAGCATTTTCTTCGAATGAGCCGCCTAAAAAAATCCTTGCAGCTGCCGTGCAGCGTAAGGCAAAGAGAAATATGGGATTTGCCATTTTCCCGAACCAATAATGGATTTAACAGGTTGCAATATCGTCTACCATTCCTGCTAAATAGCCTTGAAAAGAGACATGTAGACCCGAGCACCATGACTAGAAAACCATGGAAAGAGTTTTTAATGACGAACAACGGTCTCCAAATTAAAAGAAAAAGTAAAAATTTTGTAATGTAAATGTTTTCTCTTGTTTTGCAGCATACTTGTTTTTGCACTAGGTTTGTATGATTCTTTTATATGTCTGGACGTCCTGAGTGAGAATGGTCTAAATTGGACCAGAAATGCATGTTCTTTTCTTTCCCTTTTGCTGCAAATGTTTTCAAACATGTTGGCCTGTACGTGGGATGTCATTGTACGCAAATACATTTGTCTTGCTTTTGTCTGTGAGATGCAATACATATATGCAAACAATACGTATTTGCCGTGAGTGTAAAACCTTCACGCTGCCAATCAAACAGGGGCAAGGGCCTCGTCAAGCTGCTTCTACAAGCTTTTTTGCTCTTATCCCAGCATTCCTTTTGTAATACGCGGAAGAATGCTGAATAAAAATTTGATTTGATTTTATTTGATTTGACATATGTGGTACAGAGGGAGATAGATTACGTTTCAAGTTTAGTAAGGAAAAATCTGCAGTAATGATATTTAATGAGGGCGACGAGCATAGAATACAGGAGTTCACGCTAGAAGTAGTTGATGAGTACAAATACCTTGGGGTGTGGATCAATAACGGTGCTGAGTCTCTGACAGAGCATGAAAAATATGTAATGAATAAGGCTAGTAGGAATGCAGCTGTCATGAATAGGGCACAGTGGAATTACAATACGTATGAAGTGGTAAGAGGGATCTGGAAAGGGGTGATGGTTCTTAGCCTGACTTTTGGTAATGTGGTCCTGTGCATGAGACCAGATGTTCAAGCAAGGTTAGAAATCAAACAACGTGGCGTAGGGAGGCTAGCTTTGAGAGCACATGGCAATACACCAAATCATGGGGTACAGGGCGATATGGGATGCGCGTCGTTCGAGAGCAGAGAGGCTAGCAGTAAGATAGCATTTGAGGAGCGATTGAGAAAAATGGGTGCAATACAGTGGGCTAGGAAAGATTTCAGATACCTGTACATAAGAAATGTTGACACGAAATGGAGAAAGCAAACTAGAAAATTGACAAGCAAATCAGCAATTATCAGTTAAGATTAGAGAAACAGCCCTGTGGAAAATACGGATGCTGAAAAAATCAGCACTGGGAACATACAGGATCTTTAAGCAGGAAATTGCCAAAGAGCATATCTATGATAATTGTAGGGGAAGCACTTTGTTATTTGAGCCCAGGACTTGAGTTCTGCGGACTAAGACGTATAGAGTCAGGTACGACGAGATAGACACGTTGTGCGTTGCGTGCGGAGAGGAGGAGGAAACGGCTGAACACTTGATACTTTTTTGTAAAGGGTTTCACCCTACAGTGGAAAGCAGCGGGGCTGATTTATCCAAGGCATTGGGGATTAAGGACAGTGAAGGGAAAGTAGATTTTAAGCAGGTAGAAGTAACCAAGCGGTTAACTGATTGGTGGCTAAAATCAAGACAAGAGTAAAATTTCATAAGTCACGGCTAGGTGGCTTGAGCCACCACCCAATTTAAAGGGTTCAGCATCCGTCTGTCCGTCCATACATCCATTGTACTCATTATCCGTGAAAGTGTCTTGTCGCAACATGTACTTCTTGCAAGAGGTGCTTCCCGTAAGGAAAACAAAATGAAAAACAAAGCGATGAAGAATACAATACAGTCAATTTGTTTCACAATTCAATGAGTGTCTGTAAATAAAAAATATTCTAAAGGCTTTCTGTGTGAGGAGTTTTTAGGTCAATGTTACTGAGACAAAGATCATATAGTAGACGTGGTAATATGTTTTCAAGTGTCCGGCAGCCATATGTTGTTCTGTATGTTTTAATATGCCACTGATCGACGTTTCTTGTGTTGTGTACTCTATAGCTTATTTCAATGTTGGACAGTTCATGAAGGAAGGACGTGTGATTAATAATTTCGCACTTCAAAGTGTGGCTTATGCGAAAGGTGTACAATTTAGTTACCGGAAGTATTTTATATTTAGAAAAAAGTTCTTGCGTATGGAATGTTCTAGGAACATTTTCAATTATTCTCAGAAAATGTTTCTGTATTACAAGTAGCTTACTGATGTTTTCTTGCGACATTTTTCCCCACAATAAATTACTGTAATTGAGGCGAGAACTAAAGAGTGAATGATATACGGCCAGCAATGCTCTTGTTGGCAGTAGTTGGCGATATCTGCAAATTAAACCAATAATTTGCGACAGTTCACGGGCAATAAAATAAATATGGTCATCCCAAGTCATTTTTTTATTGAATACAATGCCCAATGTTTCATATGTAGGTGCTGTATCTAAATGAGCATTATTGAAGCAAATGTCTTTTACAAGTGTAACTTTTGCTCTAAAATTTACTGCGTTTGTTTTTGCGACATTTACCTGCAAACAATTTTTTAGTGTTCAGCCATATAAATTAGAGAGGGCAGAATTCACTGTATCTACTAAAGTATCTGCTTGAGTTCCTGAAAAAAATATACTCGTATTGTCAGCATATATTATGTATTTCGCAGGGGCGATGTGCACAGTATCAATTATAAAAATATTAACAAGAAAAGGACCCAGTATGCTTCCTTGAGGAACACCGCGATGAAGTGATTCCATTTCCGATATATACACATTATTACTGACAGCTTGTCTTCGATTACTCAAGTAAGACTGTACAAGAAATCCTGCGTGACCTCAGAAACCATAGCGATCAAGTTTGCTCGTCTTTGTTTGTCTCGCTTGTCCTCGTTTTTCCGTGCCAACTTCTTCAGGTTGCGGATTAGTAATGCATGATTCAACAAATCAAAGGCTTTTATAAAATATATGAAAATGCCGATGGCCATTTTATTTTGATCAAGGTGTTTTAATATGCACTCTTTGAGCTAGTAATGCGTGCTCTGTAGAACGGTGCTTACGAAATTCATACTGTGAGTCAGTTATTATATTTTGTTTCTCCTCGAACTTAGTCAAACGTTTGTGAATTAGCTTTTCAAGTGGTTTCGAAAATACTAGTGGCACGAAGATGGGTCTACAATTGCCAAAGTCATTTGTCTCGCCTCTTTTGTATATGACAGAGACACGTGCAATCTGCATTTTAGATGGAAAGATAGCATTAGCAATGCACAAATTAAAAATATGTGTGAGGCATGGAAGCAGGACATCAAGGACAAACTTAATAGGTTTTAATTGCATCCCGTCAATGACTATACTTGTGGTATTGTTAAGTTCCTGGAAAACATGCTGTACTTCAAGTTTTTCAACAGCATCGAGAAATATTTGTTTCATTGCTCAAAGGGATGTAGCGAAGGTTGTTATGCATGTATGGCGGGATTGAAAGATTAAAGAAATGCTGGTTGAATTTGTTTACTAATTGTCCCAAAATCTAGACCTCATTTTGCCTGATAACATTAATCTCATTGCATGTATTACTAAAAGAGAAAAGATTGCTTAATTTTTTCCACATTACCTCCGTCCTACCTCCAGCAGAACCAAACTGGTTAGCGTAGTGTTTTTTGCTCGCTCAAGTTCTTTGTTCATGCGGTTTCGGTATATTTTGAAAGTCTTCAGTTCACTGATTACTTTTGATTTGATAAATTTGTGATAGAGTTCATCCTTCTTATCAATTTTATATATCAGGTCAGGCGTGATCCATTGTTTACAGGTGCGATGACTGCACTTTGTCGTTCTTACAGGAAAGCTTTCTTGGTAAACACTCTTGACGATGTCTAAAAAATGTTTGTACGCTTTGTTCGGGTCAGTGTCATGAAGCACACTAGTCCAATCGACATTTATCAACGTGCCTCTGAATTTAAGGAGGTTGTCTTTGGTGTAAACCTGAAAACACTGCTATGAATTCTAGAACTTACTTTTTCTGTGTTTATACAGAGGAATATGGGCAAGTGGTCACTGACATCAGAAATAAAAATCCCAGCTTTGAGACTGTCAGTTTCAAAATTTGCGATGAACACATCTAGTAATGACGAGCAGGAAGGTGTAATTCGCGTTGGTGAATTAATTACATTGGAAAGTCCGTTTACTTTTAACAAAAGGTCTAGATTTTAGTATGACTATCTGGCACTATCTGGCCGTTTCCTGAATTCCATGAAATTATAAGTTTGCTTGCCAGTGTCGCCATTCCAGTTCGTCGATCTGGCTTTCAAGTGATTCAACACTTTTCTCTTAAGCCTCAAGCTCGTCCATTCTAATCCTGATTTCTTTTATTTCTCGTTCATTTTGTCCAGCCCGCTGAAGCAAGTCAGACATCTGATCAGGCATGACCTGCATAACATCCTCAATGCCATTGACCGTTTCTTTCAATGGCATTAAGTTTTTGATTGAATGCTTTGAGAATGAGCAATATATCCTGTCGTTCTTCGCTGTTGGTTTCAGCTTTCTCAGTTCGTTGTGCGCGACCTTTCGATCCCCTACACTGCTGACACCTGCAAGCTTTGCGATATACGTCGCCTTTTGATTTCAGAGCAGCCTCACACACTCCGGCGCATTTACCCATGAACTGTGCAAAGCACGCCATCATTTGATTCTGACACACTATCTTTACATTCAGAGCACACAGAAGTTCCAGACATTGCGATGGTTTTGGCAGCAGCAGCAATATAACAAAATTAGATTTGGTTCATGTGATAAGCCGAGCCGGGAACATTTCCCGGCCATGAGTGAAAGACAACACGCCAGTCGAGGGCATACCACGCACTGACTAGCCCAGTCATGCGTGCCTTTTTATTGACCGATGCGGTGGTGCCCTCTAGTAATCAATAACATCACATCCCTCCCACCCTAAGTTAATAAAAAAAACCAAACAATTATAAGGTGATTCAGTGTAACAATGGCAGCACTTGAATTATGGGGAGTAGTGCTGTACATGTCGATGAACCCTGGCGCCCCATCGGGGAGACGTGGTGACAGGTGTTTGATGAGGGGATGCTGTACCCTCTGCAGCCCTTGGCTGCCGTGGTTCCTCAGTTGATACCCCTGGACAGGAGATTTCAGAACTCTGATCTCTGGATATGTCAGAACTGGGCCCAGGAACGTCAGGGTCCGTAACCATGCTGGACAGTGGGCTATGCTCAACCTGAGGTGGCGGGTTTGCCTGCCGGAGATGATCATGATGGCGCGTACAACGTCGTCAGTCTGCCAGTTGAAGGTCTGATGAAAATGCTCCCTGGGCTGTGACTACAGCCGGCACCCATGCAGGCCCTGGCCGAAAGTTTTTGGCGAATACCTGAACCCCAGGCAGTCCCTGAATCCGAGGTTTCATTCGCTAGTTGCATCTGATCTTCTGCTTGAGCTGTTTTGGCTGTATGGTGGCCCTTAGATCCAGTCGAAGCAGGTCCATTGCCATCTTTATTGTTCGTCCCAGCAGTAGCTCTGCGGGACTGCATCCCGTGACTTTATGTGGTGTCGATCGATAAGTCAGCAAAAAGGTCCCCAGGACCAGCCTTCTGCAACTTCCACTTTACGGTCTGAACGGCACGTTCTGCAGCGCCATTAGACGCTGGATGGTACGGCGGTACCAACATCCGTCTCACCCCATTCTTCTTCAAGAATGTTGCATACAGGTCACTAATAAATGCTGGACCATAGTCGGACACCACAATGTCGGGTAACCCCTGGTTCGCGAACATGACTCTCAAGCACGCAATGGTGGCTTCTGCAGATGGCGAAAAAACTGGGAACACCTCAATCCATTTAGAAAATGCATCCACTGCAATGAAAAAATAAGTGTTCCGGTATGGCCCAGCATCGTCCTCGTGAAGTCTTGAACAGGCTCTGTCCGGAAACGGCTAGGGCATGACGGATATTGGCCGTGATGCTCGCTGCTGCTCCTGGCACGTTGGGCACCCCTGGACGGCAGTAACGATATCGTCATCCATTGCAGGACACCATACATGGCTTCGCGCTACAGCTTTCATCTTGGATATCCCTGGATGGCCCTCATGAAAAGCCTCAAGACGTCGCCTTGGAGTGGCGCAGGGACCAACACACGGTTCCCCAGGAGCACACACTTCGTCTGCACACTCATCTCGGAGAACCGTGTTTCATACGGTTTCCCCTCAGGCCCCATGTCCAGCTGGCAGCCAGTCCACAAGGTTTCCCTCACTCGCGAAACCACTGGATCTCGGGCAGTGGCGTCAGCAACAGCAGCTGACGACAGCGTGCACGGGCATACTCCCGCCAGCATGAAGACGTCAGCAGGGCAGTCCATGGAAAACACTGTTGTGGGGAGTGGCAGGCAACTCAGTCCGTCCGCATGTGCTATGCGCCTACCAGACCGGTAGCTTAGTGTATATCGGTACCCAGACAAAAGCACAGGCCATCGTAGCACCCTGCTTCCTAACGCTTCCTTGTCGAACTGGCTGTAGTTCTTTTCTGCAGCCGCCAGACTTCGAGACGCAAAAGCAATGGGACGCTCTTCCCCCGACGTCTTACGCTATGCCAAGACTGCCCCCAGCCCGTAAGGTGAGGCATCTGTGATCAGGACAGTCAGCCTTGCAGAGTCAAAATGTGCTAAAACTCTAGCGGACGTAAGCAGCTCTTTGCTTTTCCGGAAAGCTTGCTCCTCTTCAGACTTCCAGCACCACCGGGCAGGCCCCTGACCCCAACAAGTGGTTTCAGGGGGCGCAACACACTAGACAGGTTTGGTATGAACCGTCTATAAAAGTTGATCAAGCCCAAGTAGCTCTGTAGCTCCTTCACATTCCAAGGCACTGGTGCTGCCAGCACAGCTTCGGTCTTGGTTGGGTTCGGTTGAAGACCGGCTGCACTGATGACGTGCCCTAGATACTCCACCTTAGGTACCAGGAACTCGCATTTAGAAAGCTTCAGCCGCAGCCCGGCTCTCCTCAGTCGCTCCATGACTCGGCACACATTAGCCCAATGGTCGATGTCGTTGGCGCCGGTCACCAGTATATCCTCAAAGTATACTGTGACATGGTCAAGATTGTGCAGAAGGTTCTCCATCTCACGTTGAAATAAAGCCGGGGCTGATGACACTCCAAACGGAAGTCGAGTGAACTGGTACAAGCCCTTCGGGGTGTTCATGGTGACAAATTTTTGAGAGTCTTCGAGCAGCTTAACCTGCTGGTATGCATCTCTCAGGTCGAGCTTTGTAAACTTAGCGCCCCCCGTTAGCTCCTTGATGCAAAGAACTGGGTACGACTCCAGCCCCTTTACCGGGTTAACTGTCATCTTGAAGTCGCCGCACAGGCGAACGCGGCCATACTACGGGAACGATGGGCGCAGCCCATTCGGACGTCTTTACAGGGCGGATGACTTCCTCACGCTCCATCCTCTGCAACTCCTCGGCTACTCTGTCTCGTAGCACGAACGGAACGACCCGCGGTTTAAAAAATCTTGGCTTAGCACCCTCTTCCACGGTAAGTTGGGCAGTCACGCCATCAAGGGTGTCCAGTCCCTCCGATAATACCTCATGGAATTGACTCACCACTTCTTCCACGGACATAACCGCATTGAGTGTTTCTGGCTTGCCGATTCTGAGCTGAAATTATTTCATCTAACCTCTTCCGAACAGAGTTGGGCACGGGCCGTTCACAACGAACAAAGGCAGCGCACATTCGCTCTCACCGAGCTTCACGGTTGCCACGAACTTACTTACCGCCGGCTTCGTGTCGCCGAAAAATCCTCCAAGCTGTACCTCCGATGTCTCCAGTCTCGCCGAGAGAAACAGGTGCGTAAACTTCCTCTCGCTGATAGTTGGCACACTGGCGCCGGTGTCAAGCTCCATGTCCAACATCACCCCATTGATGGAAACTTCAACACGCAGTGGCTCTGGCCCGGCTGCTTGAAGCGTCCATAGGTCGTACACTCCCTCCTTCTCCGGCCTGTATTCCGTCGCCGCCAGCTCGTCGTCCACGTTGTGGACAGGTATCGGTTCATTCCGGAACCTCGCTTTTGCAGTCTGTGATGTGCTTGACCGGCATCCTCTGGCCAGATGACCTCTCTGCTCGCACTTGAAGCAAACGCTGCTCATGTGACAGCATTGGGGTGCCCGATGATGCCCCACACCGCGGAAACAATACCCACTTGCCTGCTGCTTGGTTTTCACAACATTCGCAGACTCCTCGGATTGTACTGGCGTCGTTTGAGGTAGCTAGTACATAATGCGCGGGAATCTCTGTGCAGCCTCCATGGTAATGACGGTATTCTTTGCGGTCTCAAGCTCCAAATCAGTCGTTTCTAGCAGCCGAGTCTGCATTGTGACATCGTTGATGCCACTTACGATTTGGTACCGCAGCACCCGTTCTCGAAATGATGTGAACTTCAGTCATTGGCAAGCTTCTATAGCGATGCGATGAAGTCGCTAACTGACTCTCCGTCCCGCCGGTGTCGAGAAAGAAACCTGAAACTGGCCACAACCTCCGATACCTTTGGCGAGTAGTGCTTGTTCAGAGCGTCGAAAATTGCAGCCAAGGTGGTGTCAGCAGGTTTCATAGGAGCTAGCAGGCTCCGCAGCAACGAGTACGTTTCTGATCCACAGCACATCAGAAACACAGCAGTCTTTTTCGCTTTAGTGATGTCGTTCGCTGCGCAGTACAGTTCCACCCGTTCATGATACTCGATCCAATGCAACGTACCCGCGTCGAATGGTTCCACCTTCTCGACAACAGACATGGCCTATACAGGGGGGCGGACAACGCAGACGTGATCGTGGTTTATCGCTCGTCGCCAGTTGTGATAAGCCGAGCTGGGAACATTTCCCGGTCACGAGTGAAAGACAACACGCCAGTCGACGGCCTACCACGCACTGACTAGCCCAGTCATGTGTGCCTTTTTATTGACCGACGCGGCAGTGCCCTCCAGTGATCAATAACGTCACAGTTCATGATGACAAAAGGCCACCAACCTGCAATAGTACAGACGACAGTTAAGCAGTGCGTTTCCGAAGCCACCGCTGATGACTCTGTTACCGTGATTGCAGTGTTGAGCTGAGTTTCCTCCCCATTCTCTCCTGGTGAAGGAGGCAATTGGAGTTAATTCAGCTCTGAAGCCATGTCTGGGGCAGTGGCAGGCTGGTGAGAGAGGACAGAACTTTGTTGTCCAGCGTCAATGAGGAACGTGGTCAGAACGCTGGGGCCTGCTGCCTCTGCGGTTCCAGGCACGGAGCCAGGCACGGAGCGCTGCTCGGGCTGCTTCTGTGGGAGCAGCTCGGTGGCAAGCAGGTGTGCAGGACTTTGTTAAGGTATATTCAGGGTTGTAGAGCTATAAGTTGCTGAGACTAGGCGGCGAACCTTGTCTTGAGCTTTGATAATTCGTGTAGCTTCGACGAAAAGCTTTTCAAGCATTCTCGAGCAGCCGGCACTGCCCGCGCAGTGATGGCGACCCGCAAGCCGGGCACGGTGAAGGTTCAAGGCTTCAGGCTCCATCGTCTCGTGCTAATTTTTTGCATGATCGATATGCACCAGTTGGCCCAAAAGGAAGTTTTCATGATGCATAAAAACAGCACCGGTCCTGCGGCGTACTTCGCAGATTATCATGTTGTCATTCCCCTTCCAGTCTTCACACTTCACTTTCGCCTCTCATACTTTTCGCCGTCTCTCAAACCGTACAGAACGATAACATTGGGCGCCTTTCTTTGCTGAGCCGGCCCACAGTGGAACACAACAGCCTGGCATGCTGATTTTTGCGACTGAACACAGTTCATTCGCCCAGCCCTTCGTGCACAACATAGCTAGCTTCAAACACT
This sequence comes from Amblyomma americanum, assembly GCA_030143305.2. Lineage (NCBI taxonomy): Eukaryota > Metazoa > Arthropoda > Arachnida > Ixodida > Ixodidae > Amblyomma > Amblyomma americanum. Next base: position 26,886 of record JARKHS020022618.1, read on the forward strand.
TCACAGCAACAGCACGAAAAGTGCTTTGCCCCAAGATGGTGAGTGCGGAGAAAGCGTACGTGTTGCCACCCTGTATGGCGGCACTGCCATCAGTGGCCCCGACTTGCTGGCTTTCTGCAGCTGCCGCTGTTACATTGGCCATGCCTTGTGTTTTACGAAGCGCTTTGCTCACATCTGCTCTGTCCTTGGTCTTGTTTGCGCTGTTCTTTAAGCCCATGAAACTGGAAGTGTGACCGATTAATCGTACTTAATGCGAAGTGTCAGGGCGGGGAAAAAACATGCTTCATGCCTCTGTGTCGGATCAGCTACACCGGTCGAATCTGGATAAGGTTTCTATGTTCTGCACGCCTTCGGACCCTGCACGGCTTGCGGAGTGGAATCAAAAGAGTGTACCACAAGCTAACTCCAACACGTGTTGTCTACAAGAAGCAGTTTCAGGAAGGTTACACCGAAAGAACGTTCAAAGTTGCGGTGGCCGGCATTCAATGAGTGCGCAGAGACTGTGCATCTGGAACAGTCTTATCTCTAGCAACTTACTTGATATTTTTGTTGTTCAGTTATTCAACAATTGGTTCAGTGCTATGCTTACTTTGACAGAAACTTTTAGCTCTGACTTCAAAAATTTTTACTTCTTTTAATGCTGTGACTTAGTGTAGTTTGTGCTATATTGTAGACTTTGTAGATTAGAATCAGTGATACAGTCCTTACATTCTTTTTGTTCGTGCCTATACTTTTCTCACAGGCATCTGCATAAAAACTAGTATTTTTCTCTGAATCGTGCTGTGACAACTTTCAAGTAAAACACATGAAGAGCTTGCTTAAAATCAGTTGCTGGGCGAGTTGGTACTTCATGCTGACATTCACAGCGCAAGACGAACACGGACACGAGGGGAGACACCACGAAGCGCCGACTTCAACAAAAGTTTATTGCTGTGCGAGCGACTATATATGGTGTACAGCGGGCATGCGCAGCAACGAAAAGGTACAATCATGAGCATCTGGTAGCGGCGCCACATCGCAAGCGAACACATCATTGTCTGCACACGACAAAAAACAAAACAAAACAAAAAGCTAAAAAAAAACCTAAAAAGCAGTACGCGCACAAGAACGTCGAAGCCATAATACTCATTCCGAAATTCGCAAGATATGACGCTCCTTATCACTTAACAGCAATCATGGAGTGCTGACACAGTGATCCCTTTTTTTTGCAATCTCTCCAGCCTCAGCAATCTCCCTGGCTGTTTTGCTTATGTACTTGTGAAGGATGGTGGTTCCTCCCAAAGAAGGACCACGTTCCTTGCACTGTTGGCAATCACGGCAGTGTATGCCGAGATGACGAGATGCCCCGATGACGCTGTTGTTATGTTCCATGAGCCTCTCGTTGAGGCACCTGCCTGTTTGGCCAATGTAGGCTCGTCAAAAGAGTAGAAAACTGAGCTAGTTGGTTCATTCTTCTTGGTGGGAACAGCCGAAAAAAACCCAAAACGCAGACACAGAAAGGAACACACAGAACGTAGACGAGGCTGACTGTCAACTAAAATTTTTATTGGAAAATCAGCGCTTTTTGGTTCCTTGTCAAAAAGATCTTGCTTTTATCTCCCGTGGGGTTCGTTCAAGAAGGAAATTTCTTTTCTTGATAGAGAGATGGATGGTGTGCTGACGCACCGCTGTCCTGTTTCCCGTATCGCCAATGCCTCCAGGATCTCACGTGTCAATTTGTCTGCATACCTTTTCATGACTTGAACTTCATGCAACTTGGGCTCACACTTGCGCACTTGTTTGCCTTTTTTATTTTCTTTACAATCTCTACAATGCAGGGCTAGATTGCTGCTTGGGGCACCTGATAGCGATGATGCATGTTCTCTTATCCTATCATTAAGGCACCTTCCCGTCTGTCCTATATATTGTTTTCCACAGGCCAGAGGGATATTATAAACCACACCTTTAACACACTCGCTGAATCTTGTTCGGTGTGCGATCTGGCATTGCTGCTTCTTTTGCCTGTTGACTCGAGCACACATGCTCATTGCCTTGTTCGGTGCAGAGCAAACAACCCGGACCCCGTGCCTCTTGCCAATCTTCATGAGGTTGTGGGTAAATCCATGAACATACAGAACCACAGCTAATTTCTCCCTTTCAATGCCTTCTTCATGTCCACCTTTCCTTTCTTGCACTCCTTTCACTTTCCGCAGCAAGCTTTCAGCTACGCTGCTAAGCATCAGAACGGGAAAGTCCGCATTTTTTAGCCTTTCGATCTGCCGCCGAAAACTTGTCTCCATCTGATGCTCACACGATTTCTTGAGAGCTGAAAAGAGCGCGGCACTCGATATTGCCCTTTTCACGGTCTTTGAATGGCTTGATGAAAAAGGGAGAAACTGTTTCTTTGCCCTAGGCTCGTACCTCCAACATAAGTGTCCGGGTTGGAATTCAAGGCGTAAGTCCAGGAATTGCAGCGAATCCTTGGGTGGAAGCTCGTGGGTGAATTTCAACTCTGGGCAGGTTCGGTGAAAGGTCTCCAGTACGCTATCCTTGAGTCGCTCAAAGTCTGTTGAATCCTCTGTTCTGCACAGAACCAAGAAATCATCAACATAACGAAAAATCCGTGTGACGCTTTTTTTTTTCACAGATTCTTGTATTCTCTTGTCGCATGCGGCCAGGTACAAGTCACTGAGTATTGGTGCTACCTTAGAGCCGATGCTGACGCCTCTTTTTTGGACGAACAAGGAATCCCCATGAGCGACGATCGTAGAGCCAAGATAAGCGCGCAGCAGCTCTAGGAACCCTTCCACCGACACTCCGGCCGAGTTTTGAAATGAAATAACTCCCTGCTCTTCAATGGTTTCTCTAAGTATGGTCATCAGTTTCTTGTGCGGAATTGAATAATACATTTCTTCGATGTCAATCAAGAACCCGTACATTTCGGTCGTTTTGAACCCTTTTATCTCAGACGTTACTTCTTCAGACTTCCAGATTCTAAAAGGATCTTCTACCCTCAACAGGGAAAGTTGCTTGAACAAGTGCTCTGACACCAGCTTCTGCCACGTGTCTGCTTCTGAAACGATGGCGCGGAAGGGGGTACCGATTTTGTGTTTTTGCGTTGAAAAACACCGACAAGGTGCCAATCTTGGTAGATTCTACCTTGGAATACAAACAGCTCATATTATTCTGTTCAAGAAGCACCTTGACTCTTCTTTTAGCTTGCTTCAGTTCTTTCTTCTCGACCTTGCGGAAATTTTTGTTGATGGCTTCTAATGCTCTTGTGTTGTAGCTACCGGAACCGAGCACTACAAAGCCGCCCTCTTTATCTGAAAGACGTAACTTTAAGTTATTCTCCTTAAGCTCTTTTACGGTCTTTTCAAAACTATGCTTACAATGTCCGCGTTCCTTTGAACGGGCCAAGACGTCAACACCTTCAGCCACAATTTGGCTAACGTCCTCTTCATTCGCTCTTGTTGCGACATGCCTGATAATGGCGAGCTTCTCTGCGGCGTGAAGTTTTGGGGGTAAGGCAAATTTAGGACCAAGTTCCAGTACTTCTTTTGAAGAACGTGAAAGCTGCACAGCTCCTATTGTAACTACTAAGTTCTTGCTTGTCGTAACATGCTTCTTCCGGCCTTGCATACATATTTTCAAACTCGGTAGGAACCAAACATTCCACATGTGCTCCGTACTAAACCTAGCGTTGGCCAAATGAAAACAATGCGATTTTTCATCGCAACACCTCACCTTGAGGAAGCCGGTGAATAAGCGGATCAGTCGCCACAACTCAGCTCTGATGATCTTCAAAACTCTCCTTGCGTGTCCTTCGGAGAGCGAAAATTCTCCAAATATTGGCTTCAAATCTTCACAAAGTAAGTTCTTCTTGATGCAACGTGAATAGAAGCGGGCACGACAGGTGAAGAAAGCGATGTGATGGCACAATTGTTGTGGATCCAAAAGATGCGGGTAACACAAAGAAAGGCTCAGAGTGCTAGAGATGAACGTTAAAAGAGTAGAAAACTGAGCTAGTTGGTTCATTCTTCTTGGTGGGAACAGCCGAAAAAAACCCAAAAAGCAGACACAGAAAGGAACACACAGAACGTAGACGAGGCTGACTGTCAACTAAAATTTTTATTGAAAAATCCGCGCTTTTTGTTTCCTTGTCAAAAAAATCTTGCTTTTATCTCCCGTGGGGTTCGTTCAAGAAGGAAATTTCTTTTCTTGATAGAGAGATGGATGGTGTGCTGACGCACCGCTGTCCTGTTTCCCGTATCGCCAATGCCTCCAGGATCTCACGTGTCAATTTGTCTGCATACCTTTTCATGACTTGAACTTCATGCAACTTGGGCTCACACTTGCACACTTGTTTACCTTTTTTGTTTTCTTTACAATCTCTGCAATGCAGGGCTAGATTGCTGCTTGGGGCACCTGATAGCGATGATGCATGTTCTCTTATCCTATCATTAAGGCACCTTCCCGTCTGTCCTATATATTGTTTTCCACAGGCCAGAGGGATATTATAAACCACACCTTTAACACACTCGCTGAATCTTGTTCGGTGTGCGATCTGGCATTGCTGCTTCTTTTGCCTGTTGACTCGAGCACACATGCTCATTGCCTTGTTCGGTGCAGAGCAAACAACCCGGACCCCGTGCCTCTTGCGAATCTTCATGAGGTTGTGGGTAAATCCATGAACATACGGAACCACAGCTCGATTCCGGAAGCTACAACACAAGAGCATTAGAAGCCATCAACAAAAATTTCCGCAAGGTCGAGAAGAAAGAACTGAAGCAAGCTAAAAGAAGAGTCAAGGTGCTTCTTGAACAGAATAATATGAGCCGTTTGTATTCCAAGGTAGAATCTACCAATATTTGCACCTTGTCGGTGTTTTTCAACTCAAAAACACACAAAATCGGTACCCCCTTCCGCGCCATCGTTTCAGAAGCAGACACGTGGCAGAAGCTGGTGTCAGAGCACTTGTTCAAGCAACTTTCCCTGTTGAGGGTAGAAGATCCTTTTAGAATCTGGAAGTCTGAAGAAGTAACGTCTGAGATAAAAGGGTTCAAAACGACCGAAATGTACGGGTTCTCGATTGACATCAAAGAAATGTATTATTCAATTCCGCACAAGAAACTGATGACCATGCTTAGAGAAACCATTGAAGAGCAGGGAGTTATTTCATTTCAAAACTCGGCCGGAGTGTCGGTGGAAGGGTTCCTAGAGCTGCTGCGCGCTTATCTTGGCTCTACGATCGTCGCTCATGGGGATTCCTTGTTCGTCCAAAAAAGAGGCGTCAGCATCGGCTCTAAGGTAGCACCACTACTCAGTGACTTGTACCTGGCCGCATGCGACAAGAGAATACAAGAATCTGTGAAAGAAAATAGCGTCACACGGATTTTT